>JASAMX010023843.1:0-10521 GCA_030248175.1 Microlaimidae sp. YZB2_3 | reverse complement strand
CAGTCCCACGCCGGGTGGGGTAGCTAATTGATCATGGGTGGGGGGGTAGCGCCACGGGGCAATTTAGCCCCGTGGCGCCCCGCCAACCATAATTAGAGAACCTGGGTAAATTTTGAGATTCATGTTCATCTCCTTCTTCTTCTTCTTATTATTATTATTCTAACGCTCAATTCTTAAAATCGATATTCCTCCTTTGTTACTGATTGATCAAAAATAAACATGGACTTATTGGAAAGAAGAAAGAATTACGCAACTTTCTTAGGAGCCACTTTTTTTATTTAGGTCCTTGTTATTAATTTATTAATCAAAATAATAAATTAAAAAAAAAGACAAATAAAAACTCCCAACCGCACAATAGCAACCTTTTGGCAACAATAAGGATTGTACAGAGCAGACAACGAACATCCCCTCATAGAAACCGCTCAAAGAAAGCAGACCGGTTTTAATTGGTGGCAGAAACCGAACCAGTTCCCAGCGCCATCTGCTTCAACTCAGCGGAAAACGGTAAAAAAATCCTTTTTTTAATTCTTACATTACTGATGACAAAATTAATTCAAAGTTTTATTAAAAAATAATAATGTGTCAGTGGCGCGGGAGCACCAGGCGCCGGTTTAGCCCCACAGCACACTATAATTTAAGAACGTTGGGAAAATTTTTAGTAATTTATGCTCCTCTTCTTTTATTTATTATTATAATTCTAACGCTCATTATCTTAAAATCAATATTTTTTCATCGTTCACGTGGCGATTTAACCCTGCGGTACCACACCAACTATAATCAGAAAATCTGGATAAAATTTGTAATTTATGTTCATCATCATCTTCTTCTAATTTTTTATTCCAAAAAAATAATTGCAATCATCGGTGGCGAGGGAGCGCCCTCTGCGATTTAGCCCCACGGTACCGCGACAACTATAACTAGAGCATCTGGTAAATGTTGTGATTCATGTTTATCATCTTTTTCTTCTTATTATTATTTATATTTCAAAAAAAATAATTCCAGTCATCGGTGGGGCGGGGGTGCCACACTGCAATTTAACCCACGGCACCGCGCCAACTATACTTAGAGAACGTGAGTAAATTTTGTAATTCATGTTCACCATCTTCTTATTATTATTATTTTTACTTTAAAAATTATAATTGCAATCATTGGCGCATGGCATCGCGCCAACTATATTTAGAGAACGTAAAACAGAACCACTGCACCGCACTAACTATAATTAAACAACGTGAGTAAATTTAGTAATTTAAATTCGTCTTCTTCATATTATTATTTTTTATTTAAAAAAGTATATCTCGGTAACGGAATGATTATAAACATATGTCATTGCGCAGCTAAAACTATAGTTTATTAGGCTATTTTTTGATTTAATGCAAAAAAAGTGGAAGTCTAGCCCTGAAAAATGTTCTAAGAATAGAGCAGGAAAAATGGGCGATTTTTCCCCGGGCGTATGTTTAGACAGAAAAGATGTATACTAGTCTGAGATGGACATTATGTGGACTATAGGAAATTTGCATTTGGTTTGGCCAGCTCCTCAGTAAATAAAAATTTCTAAAAATGATAATGATTTCTTTATACATTGATCTAATCACACGGCACTGTTGCATTTTTTTTAGTTTGATGAAATGTCAATTGAAAAAATCATACTCACTGCAATCTTTGACAAGCACGAAATCGCCACTTTTTCAAATTTATAGTTGTTTTTTGCACATACAAATATAACCTTCTAATTGAAAAAGTGGCGATTTCGCGCTTGTCAAAAATTGCTGTGAGTATGATTTTTTTCAATTGACATTTCATCAAACTAAAAAAAATGCAACAGTGCTGTGTGATTAGATCAATGTATAAACAAATCATTATCATATGGTATAGAAATTTTTATTTAGTGGGCAGCTGGCCAAACCAAATGCAAATTTCCTATAATCCACATAATGTCCATCTCAGACTAGTCCACATCTTTTCTGTCTAAACTTAAGCCTAGAAAAAAATCTCCCTTTTTTTCTGCTCTATTCTTAGAGCATTTTTCAAGGCTAGTTTCCTATTTTTATATCTATTAGCTACCCTTAAAGGAGGAGGGTATAAACTTTTTTTTAAAATTTATATTACACATTTAGTCATAAAAAATATATTATTAATCAAATCTGAAATTTTTCCTAGAAATTATGTATTCTTAACAAATATAATTAATAGTATATATAAATGATGTATTAATAATTGTTTTAGTTATATAAAGTCAAACTGTCACCGCGTTACTGTATTAATGAAAATTGGTGGGTAAAAAGTTGTAATACTTCAATTGTACAAGTTGTTTGAATGTGGGTTAGCTTTTTGTAATTGTTTTCCCCCCTTCATTTTTTGTGTATTTTTCGGCAATACTTTTCCCGCCTTGCTTACTATTATAATAATCAAATAACTATAATGAAAAATGTGCAACTTATACAAAAATAATTAAGTCAGAGTAGGCCATTATAATGAGCCTTTTCATTTAAATAGCACACTTCATAATAATGGCATAGTAGCCATCTTAACCATCAAAACAATCAAAAATGTAAAATTTATTTTATATGACGAATTTTGATATACCGTTTGTGTAAAAAAACCTAATATTAAGCTTAAAATAAGCAAGAGGGTACTGGACAATAAGGCACGAGGGTACTGACAAGCAAAAACATTCCCGCATAAAGCGGGCTAAACTCATTCCATAAAAATAGTTTGTTTAACTTAAAAATCATTTAGTTTGTTTGACTGCCTTATAAAAGGAAGGATTATTAAAAAAATTATTCAGAAGAAATACAACAAAAATAATAATTTCATAACATTCAAACATTTTTGTGTTATTTACCTATATTTTCGTGCAATTTTTTAAAATGATAGCTAGTTTTAAAAATGATGAGAAACTAAGAGACTACTCAAACATAATAAACATTAAGGTTGCTGTTATGCTTGGATTGTGCTGTCAAAACATTTTTGTGGTTATTTTTCGGTGTGTAGAAAAAATGAATTCTTAATAATGACTTTAGAAAAGATAACTGCAGAAATAATTGCAAATAATTTTGCTATTAATAACCTTGCAAAAACATTTTGGAAAAATATTTACGAAAAAAAATTGCTTGCCTTTTCTAAAAGTAAATTATTTGGTAATTTTTTAAAGCACACTATTATTAAAATATTTGTTTTTCTTAGACTTAGGAAATAAAGTTTGCTGTGCAATGGTGGGGTTTTGAAGACTCCCAACAATCCGTTGTTGGATTATTTTATTCACGACTGTACTTACTTGTAATTGCAGAAAATATCATACATGAAAAATCTAACAATTGTATGTTTTTGGGTTTTAAAAGCACATTTTGTTTGTCTTGTTTTAAATTATCAACATGTGTTCAAGTGAATTTCCTCAAGTTTAATTGAACTAAAAAAGGCAAGAAGATTTTTTTTGTACATTTCGACTACTTTTTTCCAAAGATTTTATTAACAAAATCAATTTTTTTAATCAAAAGTCGATGAAAAGAGTCTAAATAAAAAAATGACAGCAAAAAACGGTGCAATTCGCTTTGTATTTTCATACGACTAAAGCTAAAGTCTTCCAGGCTGAAATTAAGGGCGTAACCGCTCTCCGCCAGGAAGAATTAAACAATAAACCCGTGAGCGAGAAAAATTAAAAAAAAGTTTTCAGCGGTTATGTAACCAATTATTATTTAGTTGCGTCATGTGTTTCTCTGCACGTGATATTTTTTTCAAAAAATGAGTGGTTACTTTACCACTCATCTGTTTTCATCCTGATAGAATTTATCTTTGGTGTTGTTACAGTTATTACTGGTACTGGTACTCGAACCCTTTCAGTACCACTCATTTTAGTTCTAGTATTATACTGGTACTGTACTGCATTAAAAAATTCAAAAAACAAAAATGAGTGGGTACTTTATCACTCATCTACTTTCACTCTGATAGAATTTAGGGTAGTGCATTTAATTTCGGCACTTTTTCGTTTTTCCAATGTAACTTTTCACTGTATGGCCCGATTTTCATGTTTGATAGCTCATTTTAAAGATTTTACAATACTGCGTTGCGTCATAAAAGTTTCAATGTACAAAAGTTGTTTTTTATTTAATTAAATCAGTTTTTAAAAAAAATGGAAAATTGCCGAAATTAAATATATGCATTTAATTTCGGCACTTTACAAACAATCGATCGTTTCTCAGTCAAAAAATCATTATTTTCAAAAATTTAAAAGCCTATCATTATCTCCAGACAGTTTTCTTTAATTTACGCTTCTATTTGTTGTTCAACGTGTAACTAACTGGCAAAAAGTTACAGCTAAAATGCCAACTCGTATCAAAATGAGCAAAATTTGGGAAAAAAGTGTATTTAATTTCGGCACTTTTTAAAAGGACCCCCTTAATCGAGTTTAAGTGAAGTGCTATGACCCCTACACATTTTAACGTTGTTTTTTAACTATTTACAACTACAATTTAACACCGACCACTTAATTCAACCTGTTTTTACCTACAGCAATATGTGTGCCGAAATTACACTATTTTATTTTATAACGATTGCTCACCACACACGCAACGTAGAACCACGGGGACTAAAAATTCGGAAAATATACTAAATTTTACCAGGACAGTTTAATTTTTAAACCAATTTATTGCGTAATCATGAAATGCCCATGTTCTAAAAACGAGTAACAATTTTATTTTTTGTAAATTACACAATTTCACATGAAAATATCATAACATAACAAATAAAAAGCTCACGACAGTCATCTACATATAATTAGCTCTCATTTGAGCTATCAAACGTCTTATTCCGTCCAGGATTACCAAAGATATAGTCCAAAATCAAAAATGCCCAATTGGGAAAAGTGCCGAAATTAAATGCACTACCCTATCTTTAGTGTTGTTACAGTATTCTTGGTACTGGTACTCGAACCCTTTCAGTACCACTCATTTTAGTTCCAGTACTATACTGGTATTGTACTGTATTAAAATTTTGGTTTGAAAAAATACTGGTACTGGTACTGAAAAAAAATCAAGAAGTTAAAAAATACTGGTACTCGAACTGATTTTGGTTCAGTTCCAGTACCAATACCAGTATTGATATGTAGGTTTAAACGCAAAAAATCTCAACTGGTGTTTCTCTGTGCAGGCGTAATGGGTGCAGTGAGAGCTCGTATTATTATTGTAAAGTAGTGGTGGGTTGTTCAAAACAAATAAGGGGTCCCTTAACCTATAAGGGATCTTTAAATCGAGGCCACCTGTCACCTTAACTCTTTTTTGTTGTTCAAAACTCGCTAGGGTATGTATCTCAAGTTGTGTTGTTCAAATATGAGGTATGTACCTTAAATCCTGAGATAGCTGACAATTTAAGTCGACTATTGGAGGTTGCTTATCTTTCTTAAATTTAATTCAATTTAAATTTCGGATTTTTTTTTCCTAAAAACTTCTAAAATAAGCTATTTATATTATACATTGAATATGATAAAGTAATAAAAATTTTAAAAAATTTCAAAAAAGCTCTATTTTCCTAAATATTTTATTCTTAAAGCATTTTATGCATTTTTACTTCAAAAACAGCTTGTAAATCACTAATGTTTTGTGTAATCACTAAGGTACGTACTTTAATTTTAAGGTACATATCATATCCAGTAAGGGGACATTTAGCTAAAGGGCTCTAAAGTTTTCTTGAACAACCAATGATAAGGGGCCCCTTAGCAAAAGGGCTTTTAGAGGATAAGGAACATACCTTTAGCTAGGGGGCCATTAAGATAAGTCGATTTTTGAACACCCTCCCCAGATTTTTGTTATTGTAAACAACTTCAAAGTTATGCGGTGAATTTTTTTTCAAATTTTTTTCCGCAATTATTTTGTATATAAAAATGTTAAAATTTGATTATTTTGCCTATAATTTTGAATCATGAATTTTAATGTCACTGGTTTTTGATTAAAATTTAAATTTGAATCTTATTAATATTTTTAATGCGTCTTACAAAAAAACCAAAGACTGTACGAAATTCGAATGATTACATTTTGAAAACAAATCGATCAACACAAAATTATTTTGTTGTGGTAAGATCCGAAATAAACAGTCATTTAACCAAAGATGGAATTTTTTATTATTTCCGTTTGAATTAATTTGTTGGTAAGAAAATAAACATTTCAATTTTTATTGCACGTATAGTAATATTTGTTCTTTAAATATGCATTACTTTTGCACAAATTTTGGTTAAAGGTGCGGTGAGAAGTCAAACTTTTTGTTTTTGATTTTGATAATTTTTTGGTAAAAACCTTACCCCTGCCGCCAAAAATAGCCCACAAAAATTTTTGTAACAAAATACTTCAGGTTTCAGTAGTTATTACCCCCCAAAAATGGCGTTTTTCGACAATTTTGTACGTGAAAGATTGCTCAATATGTTTCACGATTTACCGTACAAAATATGCATTAAAGGAAAGCGGGTACTTTTTACTTTAATTTGGTACCTTGATCGTTAAAATTGGTGCAGTATTTGTCAAGATATTGCGTTTCACGTACAAAAAACCCTCGATTTTTTCGCTAAAAACACAAAGTGACGAAAAAAAAGTTGGGCAAACTTCATAAAATCACTGCCGTCGTTTGGTGTTTTTAAAGAAAAAATCGCGGGTTTTTTGTTTTTGTTTTTTGTGAATCGAAAGTCATACAGGAAATTGTCTCCAAAGGTCCGATCCTTATCACTTATTGAAATATTTTATAGATTTGAAATTAAAAATACAAATTAATAAGTTGACCCTACAAACCTTAGGTCGGGCTTTTAAAAGAGTTTTTAAGTGTTTGTTCTAAGCAAAAATACAGATTTACTGTATTTTGAACTAAAGATGGATACTTTGCAAGATAGTTTTGATAATACGCGGCCCAAAACACCTGATTTGCTTGGAGCCACAAGCACAGTGACGTGCCGAGGAGGGTTGGAGATTACGGAAGGGGGCGTCCGCCCCCTCCCCAAAGTCTGGCATTAATTCAAAAACTTTTCTGATGCGTTCCAAAAGCATTTGAAAGTAAAAAAAACCCAAAATTTTCACGCTTCGCGGGTAGTTTGAATTGATAATTTATCTTAGTTTTTAAATTTAAATTGATTATGCCTATCAATATTGAAGGAATACATATCAAATAAACTACTATAAATAATAAATTAGATTTTTAATAATGCTTTAAACACATATTTTAAATTTAAATGGATAAACTACCTTAAATTTAGTAATACTTATTAGATGGAATAAATTTTTTAGTGTGTTTTAGTGTCTTAAATTAAAAATTTTCTCTCCGAGGGGGCATTCTGCCAGCCCGGACCCCCTTGACAAAAGGCTCTGCCCCTTGACCTCGCTGGGGAGTTTTCGTCCCCCAGACCCTCCATTTCTGGGGGCTGCCTCTCACTTCAGGGTTAGTATAACCTCCCCTGTACCGCCCCCTCCAAACTTAAATCCTGGGCACGCCGCTGCACAAGTCATAAAGGAGGACGAACCAAAAAAAGCTTGGTTTTGAAGTATTTCGTTACTAATGAGGAGGCCAACTAAGCTTCTTGCCAAATAAAGGGTTGTTCTAAGCCCAATGTACACTCAATTTTTGCAAAAAATATAAAAAGACACCTAAAATTTCACTATAAAGAACAGAAAAAAATGTTCTGATGTTAAGTTTTGTTTTAATATTATTGCAATATATTATATACAGAACACTTAAATGTAAGATGGGTAACGATTTATTGAGTTTAAGGTATAACAATTTTTTTACATACTGTCCTATAAAAAATAGTAAGTTCAATTTAGCCACGAAACGTTTTTGAGATGTTTCTCTGTCAATTTTGCTCGTTTTGATAATATATATTTAGTTTTCTTATTTTTCATATTCACGATTTTACCAAGTCATTGCGGTGTTCACACACATGGACGATTAAAAAAATAAATGAATTTAAAAAAATTAAAAAAAGGGAATTTATAAAAAAAAAATTCTTTAAATAAATTTAAAACAAATACTGCAAAACAAGTTTTAATTAATATTATGCTTATAAAACTAGCCATAACTCACGAACCCATAAAGCAATTGTAAAAAATAAACTATCATTGAACTCGTCAAAAACTGTAATATTTAATGCTGTATTTAGTTTTAACTATTCCGAGACTTTTTATTTGATTAATAAGTTAAAACTTTCTAATAATTTACACAATAGTTCAGCAAAAATTATTTTGATATTAAAAAAATTGTTTTTTAAAGAATATTACGAATAAAATGATACTTGAACCTTAAAAATTAATTGATTATTTAAAGAGTTAATGACTATATATATATGACTATATGACTGTAAATAGCGCGGTGTCGCGACAATTGACCCCCAACAAATTGACACCCACGACAGTTTTTGCTTAGGCTTCGGCTTAGGCGGGGGGAGGGCTTAGGCAGGGGGCTTAGGTAGGTGGGCTTAGGCGCGGGGTGCAGAAAAGGTTCATGCCGAACCTTAAATTTGAAGGCCTTGGGGGAAGCGTAAAATTAAGCTGGGGGTCAATTTGTCTGGGGGTCAATTGTCGGAGAACCTATTAAAATTACATTACTAATATAATAATAAATTTAACACTTAAATTTTGACTTTTGTTATTTTATATAATCTCAGAGCAAGTTTTTTTTGTTGTAGCTGATGAAATTTGTGGCTTAGTGCTGAAGTTGCTTAGAGTTAACTTTAAAATATATAAAAAAAACTCAGCACCCAAATTCAAAATTTGACACTTCTTACAAAAAAATTACTCTTCAAATTGTCTAAAAAATCCAGAGTTAAAACATAACTGCCAATTAACCAAAAAAACTTTAAATGTACAAACTGAAATAAAAGGATCCTGTTGTTTTTCGTTGACTTTAACTTTAGCACTATATAAAATTAATCGTAACTTTAGAAATCATAAATTAATTTTTACAATTTAACTATCATTTTATTTGTTATATTTTTTAGAGAAAAGTAGTATCAAAATAATTTTGATGAACTATTGTGTGAATTATTAGAAAGTTTTAACTTATTAATCAAATAAAAAATTTCGAAATAGTTAAAACTAAATACACCATTAAATTTTAAAGTATTTGACAAGTAAAATGATAGTTTAATTTTCACAATTGCTTAATAAGTTCGTGAGTTATGACTAGTTTTATTAGCAAAACATTAATTACAAACTTGTTTTGCAATATTTGTTTTCAATTTATTTAAAATTTTTTTTTTAATTCCCGTTTTTTAATTTTTTCAATTTATTTATTTTTTAACAGTCCATGTGTTAAGTATTGCATGGCCCCGTGAACACCGCAATGACTTAGTAAAATCGTGAATAAATAATATTTTGCATTAAAAAATAACATTTTTTAGAAAACTGACACTAGGATATAAATAACCTACTGGCTGAATTGAGATAATCTATGCCAAATTAAACTTGCCAACTCTAAAAACCAAAATCTAACCTTTTTATTCAAAAAAATTAAATTGTTGGGTTCCTGAATCTTTTTCTGTAAGTCTAACACCAAGGCTATTAAAAAAATTATCCAATAACTCATAGTAAAAAAACTGTACATTTAAAACAACGAGTAATTTATTCATTATGAAAATACTGGTACTGGAATTAATACTAGTACTAATTCCTAGAATACTGGAATTAAATTTGGGTTTTTTAAAAAATACTGGTACTGTACTCAAAATAAAATTTGAGTTATAGGGATAGTACTGGTACTGTACTGCTACTAAAATGAGGACGGTACTTTTAGTGGTACTGTACTGGAATATTATTGGACAACCATCATAGTACTGGTACTGGTACTGGAATAAAATCTGAGTACTGTAACAACACTACATACGACTATATGTTTAAAAAAAACAGTAATTAAATAACTTCTTTGCGTTTCTATTCCACTCATGATTGTTTAATATTAATTTTTTAATTTTTTGCAAAGGCAGGTTTCGAAGCTCCAGAGCTTTAAAATAAGCTTCAAACATTATTATTGTGTTCATTAAAAAGCCATTGTATAAATTTTGTGTAAAATGACTTTTAAAATTTTGTTCATTTAGTTTTTTTTTAAATTAGGTACGAAGTTTTTGATTATTAAATTGCATTTCATTATATTTAAGCAAGCAAAAACGTTATTTATAATTAAAAACGAACAGACTTATGTAACGTTTAATTGTCTACGCATTCAAACGATCAAAATTTAGTTCGGCTCATTAAGTTTAAAAAATTTAAATATTTGTGGCAAACGCTTTTTTTTGTAGCTCAGTACCCTCGTGTCCAGTACCCTCGTGTCTGGTACCCTCGAGTCCAATACCTTCGCGTCCAGTAGCCTTGTGTCCAGTACCCTCGTGTCCAGAACCCTTGTGTCCTAGAATCGAATGTTAACTACCGACTAAGTTAGCCAGCAGTAATCAAAAAGGTTCTATTTATAAGATTTTTATAGTAGTTTTAAAACAATATTCCTAGTTTTAATGTATGTGTTGCATTGTTAATCGATATAAATGATTTTTGACGCATAAATTAT
>JASAMX010023839.1:0-10209 GCA_030248175.1 Microlaimidae sp. YZB2_3 | reverse complement strand
GCCATATTCTTGGTCAGTTTTCGTATTGCTCTGCCCTCATTAGCTTACAAAAATTTTCTCAACAGAATATCTGCAGTGGTTCAGGAGTAATGAATGACCCCCCAAAAACGGTATTTTTCGACAAATCTGTACGTGACAAATTGCTCAATGGGTATTATTGCTCGATTTACGTTACAAATTATGCACTCACAGAAAGCGGCTACTTTCTACTCTAATTTGATACCTTGATCGTTAAGAATGGTGCAGTATTTGTCGAAATATTGCGTTTCCGGTACAAAAAACCCGCTATTTTTTTGTTAAAAACACCAAACGACGGCGGTGATTTGGTGAAGTTTGCCCAACTTTCTTTCCTTCACTTCGTGTTTTTAGCGAAAAAGTAGAGTGTTTTTTGTACGAGAAACGCAATATCTCAACCAATAATACTGCACTAATTTTAACGATCAAGGTATCAAATATAAGTAAAAAGTTGCCGCTTTCTTTCAATGTATAATTTGTAACAAAAATCGTTATACCCATTGAGTAATTTTTCACGTACAGAATTATCGAAAAAATTTATTTTTGGGGGGTCATTACTCCTGAACCACTGGAAGTATTTTGTTGAAAAATTTTTTGTGGGCTATTGGGGGCAGGGGTAAGGTTTTCACTAAAAATTATCAAAATCGAAGACAAAAAGTTTGACTCCGCACTGCAAATTTAAACGTTTGCGATTCTAATCTTAAACAATGCAATTGTGATACATTTATCATATACTTTTTATGCTTTGATTTTCTTTTTTTAAGATTTGCTAAAAATAAACTTATTTGATTGATTTGAAACCAACCTCGCCGAGTAGAAGGTCCAGGTCGACGAAGGCCTTGTCGAATTCCTTCTCCAGGGCTTCCAGCCAGGCGATGATGGCTGCGCTTCGGTGTTCCCGAACGCTCATCGTGCCGTGAGCATGAGGTCCTGCAAAAACTAATATACAATAATTGAAAAAGTCCCTTTTTTATCCCACAACACCTACATGTAATAAACAGATTTTTTTATACAACTACAGAAAATGTCTCTGCGTACATTTTTATCCCACAAATTTAAAATTAAATTGAAAAATTAGGGCTAGGAGTTCGAACCAGCTACATTTCCTTTTCTATGGGAACACTTTGACACGGAACTAAACCAAGCCACGAAACTATTTGAATAAATTTATTCTTTTTAATTCGTAGTTTAACAGCATCGTGCTCGTATTATTTATTTTTGACCTGCCGTCCGCCTAGTTTATAACACAAAAAATTTGGGGGTATTCTGCATACGTGTAGGCAAGGGGGGGGTGTTGTAGGGGTGGCATGGCAACTATAAGTGTTTTTGGTCAGATCCGCTAGGAAGGGGGTCCACTCCTGAGTAGAAGGCCAAAATTTTTTAGGGGGGGTCCAGGGGGTCCGGACCCCCCTGACATTTTAGGAGGGGTTGACCCCTGGTGCGAGATTTCAAATTTAGGGGGGTTGGGGTACGGGAGGTAATCCCCTTAAAATTCCGATTATAGTCGACACCCCCCTAAAATTCGGGGATACCCCGGACATCCCCCCCTAAAATTTGGTGGGTCCACGTCCCAGTACTAAAAACGCTAAAAATGGATATTTAAGGTATACCCCCAAAAAAAATTTTAGGACACCCCCCCCCCAAAATCCAGGAGGCTGCCCACCTATGGTAAGGCAGGGTGATCCGATTTTTTTAACAAAGTTTGCCCCCCCCCCTTTGGGCCGGCGGCAGTAAAAGTTTGCGGGTTTCTACTTCCTACCCAGGGAATAAATTTTAAAATTTTTTGCGCTTCGCTCCACTAAGCGCTCGACATTTATATATAACTTTTTACAGCATTTACATGATGTTTCTGATGAATATCAAGGGCATTTTTTTGAAATTTTTCGCACTGTCGCACGATTTCTATTGTTATACTTTTTTAAACTTAAAATTTTTCGACTTCATTTAAGAAAACACGGCAAATTAAAGCAAAAATAATAACTTCGACGAGGCGCCAAAAATTTTACCCTTTCTTTTAACGGTGTTTTAAAAATTTGTAGTACAACTTCCCTTTTTTCGAAAAATTTGTATGTAGTCCACCCCCCTCCTTTCCGAAATCCTGACACTCCAGACACCCCTCTAAAATTAAGTGGATCCCAATTAATACTAAACGCGATAAAAATGAGGTAGGTATTTTGGAGATAGGTATCGCTCGCGGAAATATTTGTCATGTATACTACGTACGACCAAATTTGGGGACGAAGGAGGGAACGGGACACGAGGGTACTGGACACGAGGGTACTGGACACGAGGGTACTGGACACGAGGGTACTGGACACGAAGGTACTGGGCTTAAAAAATTGCGTTCACCACAACCTCGCAGCAAAATCGATTTATTATGCAAGGGGGGACACGAGGGTAATGGACACGAGGGTACTGACAAGCAAAAAACGTAACCTTCCCGCATAAAGCGGAATAAACTTATTGCATAACAATAGTTTGTTTTACTTAAAGATTTTTTAGTTTGTTTTACTGACTTAAAAAAAGATATGGATTATAAAAACCTATTGAGAAGAAATAAAACAAAAAAATAATCGAATTTCATGTTTTACATTTTTGTGTTATTTGTCTACATTTTCGTGCATATTTTTAAAAAAAATAATTCTAAAATGCTGAGAACCTATGATACTACTCAAAAAATAATAAACATTAAGGTTGCTGTTATGCTTCTGATTGTGCTGTCAAAACATTTTTGTGGTTATTTTTCGTGGTGTGTGAAAAAAATGAATTTTTAATAATGCCTTCGGGAAAAAATAACTGCAAAAATAATTGCAAATAACTGCTATTAATAACCTTGCAAAAACATTTTAGAAAATATTTTCTAAAAAACAATTGCTTGCCTTTTTTAAAGTAAATTATTCAGTATTTTTTAAAAGCACACTATTATTAAAATATTATGATAAAGTTTAGCTTATTTTTTTGGGTTTTGCTTAGGCTTAGAAAAATCAAGTTTACTGTGCAATGGTATCCCAAAGATCTGTTGTTGGAATAGTTTAGTTACTCACGACTCTATACTTAATGCAAAAATACTTATCTAAATGCAAAAATATCATACATGAAAAATCTAACAATTGTTTGTATGTTTTTGGGTTTTAAAAGCACATTTTGTTTGTTTTGCTTTAAATGATTAACTTGTGTTCAAGTGATTCCCTAAGCTAGGGTGAACTAAAAAAGACAAGAAGATATTTTTTTACATTTATACTACTGAAATCTATTGTTGCAGAAGTTTTTTTTCCAAAGATTTTATCAAAAAACTAATTATTTTAATCAAGAGTCGACGAAAAGAGTCTAAATAAAAAAATGACAGCAAAAAAAACTGCACAATACGCTTCGTATTTTCATACAAGTATATGTTTTAGTAAAAAACAGTAATTTATAAATTTCTTAGCGTTCTCATTCCACTCGAAATTGTTTTAATATTAATTCTTTAGTTTTTTGCAAAGGCAGGGTTTCGAAGCTTCAGAGCTCTAAAGTAAGCTTCAATAATATTATTATTGTTTTTATTAAAAAGCCATAGTATAAGTTGTGTGTAAAATGATCTTTAAAAATTTTGTTAAATTAGTACGATGTTTTTAAACAGTTTGCAATGTTTTTTGGTATTAAATTGCATTATATTTAAGCAAGCAAAAATGTTATTTATCATTAAAAACGAACCGACTTATGCAACGTTTAATTGTCTACGCATTTAAACAAAGATTAAAATTCAGTTCAGCTCATTCAGTTTTAAAAATTTACATATTTGTGGCAAACGTATTTTTTCTTAGCTCAGTACCCTCGTGTCCAGTACCCTCGTGTCCAGTACCCTCGTGTCCTAGAATCGACGAAGGAATACCACCAACCTGGGAGATTGAAAACATATGGTATAGAAAAAGGGGTGATAAAACCCCTTTTCTGGAATTTAAAACAGTGTCATGTCATTCCTCTCGGGTGGTGTTAACAACGGGTATTTTCAAAATAAAAGGGGTGCAAGGGTAAATTTTTGCAAAACGAGGATGCACAAAAAAAACCGAAAAACTAAAAAAAATTGCAAATAAAATAAATTTTTTGTAAAAATCAAAATTGGCTTTAGTTTCACAAAATAGGCCTAAAATTTTGTTTTTTGGATATAGCTTTTTTTGTTTTTGAGCGAGGGGCACGGGCACGGGATTAAAAAGGAGAGAGGTGCACAACAACTAATAAAACGGGAGAAGGAAAGGAATCTCTGGACTTATACGTCGGTTTAAATAGTTAGCCCTTCTAATCACCTGTACCAAAAAATGATTTAATAATCATTTACCTTCAGTTCGGATTAGAAGTTTAAAATTTATTATAGGTTAAAATTTACAGCAATAATAAAGAATAACCCCTAACATATCTTGCGTTCTCCATCACGTACATCAGACCTGTGCACTGCCCCCCGGGCAGACCTGTGCACAGTCTGGAAATGCCCCCCCGCTTTATTAGAGGATTTGCCCCCCCTCCGTTTTATTGTCCCCCCGCCAAAAAATGAAAAAGTACCCTAAAATTATGACGCCATTTTTGACCTATAATGACGCCATCATCGCGGTTTTTAGCCTATTACAGTTTTTAGCCTATTTCAATGTATTTTAAGCCATTTTAGACCTATTTTTACCTTCTTTTCGCTTTTTTGCCCCTTTTTTCTCTTCTTTTTTTCTCTTTTTTTCTTTCTATCCTGCTTGATCCCCGTTTTATTGCCCCCCCCCGTTTCAAAAAAGTTTCCCCCCAATAAAACCCCGGGGGGGAGTGCACAGGTCTGCCCCAGGGGTTTTATTGGGGAGAGGGTGGGGAAATTGCAAAACGGGGGGGGCACGGGGGGCAACTTTTTTGAAATGGGGGCGATATAAAACGGGGAAAGCAAGCAGGGGAGAAAAAAAGAGAAAAAAAGGAGAAAAAAGAGAACAAAAGGAGGAAAAAAGAGAAAAAAGAAGAAAGAAAGAAAATAGTGGGATACAAGCAAAATTTAAGTTTTAAAAATAGGTCTAAAATAGCTTAAAATGCATTGAAATAGGCTAAAAACTGTAAAAAACTCGCGATGATGGCGTTATAATACATGTAGGTCAAAAAAGGGGAAATTTTTTGCGCTTCGCGCTAAGTGATTCTTTTTGCTGTTATTTGCATTGTTTTTCAAGTTAAACTTGAAAAATTTTAGACTTAAAAAGGTATAACATTACAAATCGTGCGACAACACGAAAAAATTTTCAAAAATGCCTTTGAAATTCATTAGAAACATCATTTAAAAGTTGTAAAAAGGTATATAAATGTCGAGCGCTGAGCGGAGCGAACCGTGAAAATTTTTTTTAATATTGTCTCTTAGGATAGTACCCCCTGATTTTTACCTCCACCAGCCCAAAAGGGGGGGAAGTTACAACCCCCATAACCTTCCCCCCCTAGCTACGCCTTGATTGTTATTTAAATTATCAAAAATACTTATATACAATGAAATAAACATATAATGTGAAATTAATACATTTTGATATCATTTATATCAAATTAACAAAACAAATATAATAGGTACATGAAGAAAAAAAGATATACCGGTAGGTACCTAGCAGAAATAGAAATAATAGCTTGCTATAATAAAAATAGCTATGTAATCCCCCCGTGGCGATACGTACATAATACGAATGAAATAAAAATAGACAAAAATATCTTAAGTTAGTTATTAACGCTTAAAATTTTTTATTTTGGGTATATAACACGTTTGTATTGTTCTTTTAACCAACATATGTGTGGATAATACATATTTATAAGCTGTTTAAACGAAATTGAAAACAGTTGTCAAATTTATAGATAGAAACAAATTCTAATTATAACAATATTAGTTGTTTTGATTAATTAATAATGAATAGTGATCTGCGCGAAGTCACCTGTGCATTTTAGTTTCAGTAGTTAAAAAGTAATTACTTCAATAAAAGGCAATGAGTAAAATGAATTATAAAAGAAAGATGACTCGACAAATATACAGGAATTAATCGTTAGTGAAACGGGTTACGTACGACTTTATATGCTCGTACGATAAGCTTATACTCTTTGTATTTATGCTTTGATAGCTAAAGTTATAAAAAAATCGTATAACAGCTAAACTTTTTACGACTTGTGTCTGTAAGCATTGGTAATGCTGGCTCCGGTTGCATAAGTTAGTACGGTCCCAGCAGCTGGGGGAGGGGGGATGGTTACCGGGGTCAATTGCACTTTGAATTCTAGGAGGGGCGAGGGAGGGCGTGGTGAGTGGGGCGTTCCATGGTTCTGGACTAAGCGGAGCACTTCATCCGATCTCAAAAAAACACTTTTAAATTGTAAGCGTTCTATTAAATTTTATTGAATAAATTGTGTTATTTACATAGATAAACAAGAAGAGAGGCATTTTTATCAAAAATCAGTATTAAGCTTCTAAATACCTACCCCATTTTATTTTTTAAGTATTCAATAAAAATTAGCACATAATATATCATATACCAGTACGTACAGACTAAAGACCCTCTACTGGCTCCGTTGTTTTTGTTTATCTATGGCTATTTAAATAAAAAAAGTTAGAACTTGTCCTTGTGTTAAAACTTCATGTTTTTCGAAGAAAATTTAGGATAAAAATCGCAACTAAGAAAATGGTGGGAAGCGGGAAGGTCAAATAGATTTCCTAAGGTGTGTAGGTGGAGAACCAAAAAGAAAACCAGCATAATCAAAAAAATCCATAAAATATTATAACTAGAGTGGCTATACTACAATTCACTTGCTTCTAAATTCAAGAAAACAAACATTCCTGGTCTTTCACCACGCATTTTCATAATTTTATTTAAGCTAATATGTAGCCACCCAAGCTAATATTTAATAAGCATCTTAAATAATTGCACACAATATTTAGCTAGCATCATAGGTGAGAAAGGGAGGGGGCAGGGTGGGGTCAACTCCTCCTAGCTTCGAAATTTTGAGACCCCCCAAGACGAAAATCTAAAGGCCCCTCCCCCCAAATTTCCGAATTTTTACCCCTGTTGACCCCTCCTAGAATTTGAAATCTTAACCCCCCTCCCTCCCCCCCTCGGGAAAATTTTAGGTACTTTTTTATACTAAATTTTCTTCCAAAAACGTGAATTTTCACCATTTTTACACCAGAATATCGCTTTTTATTCAATAAGATGTAGTATTATCCTATAAAAAGAACAATTATCAAAGTTGTTATGGTTTAAAACTGTTTTGCTTTGGACATAGGACCCCACCTGGCCCCCTTCTAGATTTCAAAATTTCGTAGCCCAGGTCGACCCCCCCCTAAAAAGCTAGGGGGGTCTGGTCCGGACCTCCCTGGGACCCCCCGCCTTCTAGAATTCAAAATTCGATTTACCCCGGGTAACCACCCCCCTAGCTTCCCGGACCGTTCTCACCTATGGCTAGCAACCAAAAATTTTACGCTGGGGGGTTAACAAACAAGACCATTGTTTGAGATTTTTGAGGACAGAAAATGTTTTATCTTCGTTCTGAAAACAATTTTTATCGTCGTTCGTTTTTTATCATTTATTGAAAACCGTGAATGGAAATGCGGAATTTTTTTAATGAACTCTTACCATATCGTTTTTATTTCTGAAATGCAATTTGCCCACATTGTTTTTTTAATTTAAATTTTTTTAAAGAAAAAAAAGTTTAAAAACCTTAATTTTAAGCAAAAAAAGTTTTTATTACTGAAGATTTTATTTCTAAAACCCGCGTTTAGACCTCAAAATTTTAGTTTGGCAGAATAAGAAATGTATAAAAAATCAAGTATTCGGTATAACTTTAAAAATAAAATCAAGCGATCAAAAAATTCGCGAATGTGAATTTAAAACTCCACGAATTGAAATCGGTGGTATAGGAATCAACAGGTAGACGATCAGAACAGACTAATGTCAATTGACAGGATTTAACAAACAAGCACTGGTAGCTCATAAAAAAAGGCCCATGGTAAAAAAAAATAGGAGCTGAATACTGTAATTGCATAATTGCAAAGAACTGAATTACTTGGGACATTTTTTGAAAGCGTTTTTTTACTCAAATTTTTTTCTTAAATTTTAAAGGTAAAGACCTTCGGGCTAAAAATTAAGACCGTAACCGCTCTCTGTCAGCAGACAAGTGCACGGTCTGAAAATGGTCTGGGTGTTTTGTTAAAGGAATTGCCCCCCCCCCCGCTTTTGCCCCCCCCCCGGCCCAAAAATGAAAAAGTACCCAAAAATTATAACACCATTTTTGACCTATTGTAACGCCACCATCGGCAATTTTTTGCAGTTTTTAGCCTATTTAAATCATAGGTGAGCACGGTCGGGGAAGCTAGAGGGGGGTGGTTACCCGGGGTAAATCGAATTTTGAATTCTAGGAGGGGGGTCCCAGGAGAGTCCGGACCCCCCCCCCCTAGCTTTTTAGGGGGGTCGACCCGGGGTGCGAAATTTTGAAATCTAGAAGGGGGTCAGGTGGGGTCCGGTGTCCAAACCAAAACAGTTTTAAACCATAATAACTTTAATAATTGTTCTTTTTATAGGATAATACTACATTTTATTAAATAAAAAGCCATATTCATGTATAAAAAGGGTGTAAAAGCATGAATATGTGATGAAAATTCACGTTTTTGGAAGAAAATTTAGTATAAAAAAGGTACCTAAAATTTTCCCGAGAGGGGAGGGGGGGTCAGATTTCAAAATCTAGTAGGGGGTTAGGGGTAAAAAATTCGGAAATTTGGGGGAGGGGGGCATACATGGGCACGGGGGGGGGGGTTGGGGGGGGGGTTGACCCCCCCAAATTCTGAGAAGTGGGGTTTGACCCCCCCCCCCACTCAGAAGTGGGGGGGAAGAAAAAGGAGGCTAACCCCCCCCCCCAATTTTGGAAAAATGAAGAAAAAAAATGTCTTTAAAATGACTTCTAACTGCCTCCAAACTTAAGTTTTGAGGTCCTTTAGAAGCTAAAGCGGGCTTGCCCAAAATTGTGTTTCGAACCTATTTTTCCTTCAAAATCCAAAAACAATATGGGTAGCGACGAGGGTTTTTGCGTTTCTCGGTTTTCCCCCCCCCCCTTTTGGGGTTTCCCCCCCCCGCTCCCTTCCATGTAGGAGGGGGGGGGGCCCCCTGTTTTCTTCTCAAAGGAGCCCAAACTCGAGGCCAGGGGATGGATATGGACCCCACCCTGCCCCCCCCCCCCCCCTTTCTCACCTATGATTTCAATCCTTTTTAAACCATTTTAGACCTATTTTTACTTAAATTTCGCTTTTTTGGCCTTTTTTTTCTTTTTTCCTTGTTTTTTTCTCTTTTTTTTCCTTTCTCCCCTGCTTGCCCCCCGTTTTATTGCCCCACCCACCGTTTCAATAAAGTTGCCCCCGTGCCCTCCCATTGTGAAATTGCCCCTTCTCCCCAATAAACTCCCCGGGGGCAGTGCACAGGTCTGCGTCAGAAAAGAATGACGAATAAACGCGCAAGCCAGAAAAAATAAGAAAAATGTCAGTGGTGATGTAACGAATTATTATTAGTATTAAGTTCTTTGCCTCAGGTGTTTCTCGTCACGTGATATTTTCTCAAAAAAGGGGTGGTTAATGGACAAACCCACTAATTTAACAAAGAGTAAAATAACTTAAAAACCAACTGCCGCAGACAAGACTGTGGGTTTACTTCAGCGTGTCACCTTAAACGGTTGTGAGGTGGTAAAACAGGTGGTAGCCTGCCGACTCGGACCGCCCACTATTCCCGTTGCCGAAACGCAGAAGAAACACACATAATATACAACAACAGAAGAGCTGTCGATATTTCGCCTTTCTTTAGGAACCACCGTTGCGCTTTCTTGTATGAGATGCGCGGCTCCTAATTTAGCCAAGACAGCTCCTCCCATTCCGAAAAAGAACCGCATCCGGACCGGGACACTCTCCCGGTTCACAAACTACGTTACCATACCTTAAATTCAAACAAACATGTCGCATGTAGTATACACATATGCACATAGACTTAAAGCTACTGCTTGGAATTCATTTGAACCTCAATGTATATTATAATATAGATAGAATTCAAAAAGACGTACGAATTGAAGCGACTGTGCACTGCATTCATTAAAAAGTTTAAATGCTATACATACTGCTAATTACGAACTACCAGTATAATTTATATGATCTCGTTTTTTTCTTAGCTAAACAGCGGTCACAAATCGCACCACACGAAA
>JASAMX010023838.1:0-16258 GCA_030248175.1 Microlaimidae sp. YZB2_3 | reverse complement strand
TTTTTTTTATATAGTACTTCCAAAATTCTGATGCTTTATTTTGACTTTTTGTTTTAATATTAATCTGCGCTTGATGATTTGAGGATTTTTAAGTCTTGTTGTTGTGAAAGTGCCAATCATAACTGGTCAAGGGTTAGTCTGTCTTAACCCCAAAATATTTAAAATGTAGACGCCATAGGTGTTTTTTTTTGGAGGGGGGACAGATGGGTCCCCCCCTAGAGCCAAAATTTTGGACCCTCCCCTTGAAAAAATTCAGGGGGATTCCTCCCCCCCCCCCCCCAAAGCTCGAAAGCGGTCCGGTCTGACCCCCTCCTAGCGAGGCAGACCCGCCTCCCCCCGCCCTCCCGTCTCCCGACCAAATTGGAAGTATATTTTTTTTTAATTTACTGTCACAAAAACACGAGTTTTTAGTTAAAAACGGTGTTTAAATACACTTTTTAGGCCTAAATAGACTGTTATAATACATAAAATTCAATATTCAGACATGTGCACTGCCCCCCCCCCCCGGGTTAAAACGGGGGGGAAATACAAAATGGGGGGGGGGCCGGGGGGCAACTTTTTTGAAACAGGGGGCGCCACTAAAACGGGGGGCAAGCAGGGGGGAAAGAAAAAAAAAAGAGAAAAAAAGGGGAAAAAAAGAGAAAAAAAGAAGGGAAAAGGGAAAAAAGGGACAAAAAAAGCGGAAATAAGGTAAAAAAAAAGGTCCAAAATGGCTTAAAATACATTGAAATAGGCTAAAAACTGCAAAAAATTCGCGATGATGGCGTCATCATAGGTCAAAAATGGCGTCATATTTTTAGGGTACTTTTTCAGTTTTTGGCGGGGGGGGCAAATCCTACAATAAAACGGGGTGGGCAAATCCTACAATAAAACGGGGGGGGCATTTTCAGACCGTGCACAGGTCTGAATATTAGACCTAAAAACACTTAAATTATTGAGTTAAAAAAATTTTGCTAAAAAATTGGACCCCCCTGACCCCCCTAAATTTGAAATCTCGCACCCGGGGGCGCCCCCCCCCCCCCCTAAAACGCCAGGGGGTCCGGACCCCTCTGGACCTCCCCCCTAAAAAATTTTGGCCTTCCACCCGGGGGTGGACCCTCCCCCCTTAGGGGACCCGACCAAAAACACCTATGGTAGACGCCCCTTTTCGGTATTTTTGTGGATTTTAAATATTAGGTGGATAAATAGTCCGTGGGTATTTTCACTTTTAGTGTAAAATAGCGAAAAAGGTATTTTTCAATCACTTAAGTTTTTAAGTTTTGTGGTTAGATAAATCACCCAAACCGGAAAAAAACCTACCATCTATTTTCTTAATTGTAAACTATTATTACGTTGGTGGGTAGGATAATGAAAGGTGTTGAATTTTGTGTGAGATAACTTCTTGTTTTTTATTTGATTGTTTAAATATCGTTACGATAGTCAGCATTTGAATGATATCTGATATCCTTTAAAATTTGTTTTTAAAGATTTTTTATTATTATTAAAATGTTATATCCTTCATTCAACCTATGCGATACTTTAACTGCGAGTTTTTTAAAGTGCCAGGTGTGGTTCCAATTTACTGTCTCTCGCGTTTATTTTAGTTATTTTTTTCGTCAGTGTTACGCTAGTGCATTTGATTCTTTTATATTTATTTATTTGCTTATGTATATTCAAAATTATTATTGTCCAAAATATCAACAGTTTTTTCGTTTGCGTATAAGTGATAACTAATGCACTGTGTTAAATTCATCTGCTTTTAAGATGAATTTTAGAAAATTCCAAAGTTGTTATGTTATCAATTTCCCCGACTGAGTTGTGGCATTAATAAAAAATAGCATAATTAGTAAGTAACCAAGGGCGTAGCCAGGAGACTTGTAAGGGAGGCATGGCAACCCTTTCTATTTTGGGTCGGGCGAAATAAAAATTTGGGGGTTCAGAGGGAAGAAATGGTCGTTCGTATGACACAATGAGTCCATGAAAAAAATCGAAAATTTTTTTCTTTAATTTTTGGTCTTGCTAGAATCACAACTTCCTTTGACAAAAGGAGTCCTTTCAGAAAAAAAATTGTAAATACTACAAAAAGATAATTCTAATTTAAGTCAAAGTTTTATTTATTGGTCACAAAATGAATAAAAAAAAGGACTTGTTTTCAAAGAAACGACAAAATGAGTCCTTAAGTTTGGACTAATTTTCCTTATTAAAAATTATGAGTCCATTTTTACTCTGTATAAAAATACTAAATTAAAGATTTGAAATGCTAGGGGGGTGGTTACCCAGAGTAAATCGAATTTTGAATTCTAAGAGGGGGGTCATAGGGAGGTCCGGACCTTCCCTAGCTTTCTAGCTTTTTAGGGTGGGGGGCGACCCGGGGTGCAAAACTTTGAAATCTAGAGGGGGGTCAGGTGGGGTCCGGTGTCCAAAGCAAAACAGTTTTAAACCATAATATTCTTTAATAATTGTTCTTTTTATAGGATAATACTACATTTTATTGAATAAAAAGCGATATTCTGGTGTAAAAAGGGTGTAAAAACATGAATATGTGTTAAAAATTCACGTTTTTGGAAGAAAATTTAGTATTGAAAATTACCTAAAATTTTCCCGAGGGGGGAGGGGGTGTTCACATTTTAAATTTGGGGGGAGGGGCCCCCTAGATTTTCGTCTAGGGGGGTCCCAAAATTTCGAGGCTAGGGGGGGGTGGACCCAACCCTGCCCCCCTTTTTCACCTATGGTACCTCACCAGCTCGGACCATAAATGGGCGGAAAAAAGGGGGTTGGAGGATTTATACCTCCCAAAACTTACCGAAACCCCCCCTAAAAATTTAGGAGGTTTGAGTACTAAAAACTCTAAAAATAGAGTATTTGAAATAATGCCACAAAAATTTTTGGGAACCCCCCTCCCTTTCCCCTCCACATTTTAGGAGTATACCCGACTCCCATATTCCAGAAGGCTTCCCACCTATGCCCCCCTCCCCTAAAATTTTGAGAGTCCCCTTACTATAAACGCTAAAAATGGGGTATTTGGGGCATGCCTAAAAATAAAATTTTGGGACATCCTCTCCCAAATTTGCGGCGTCGGGTATACCTCCCCAAAATCTATGGCTGATAACCTATGTTTAAGAGAGATAGAGTTTAATTTTCAAAAAAGTACTTGTATACCACTGATTCGCATTAAAACTATTTTGTTAAATCTAAAATTATATTTAAAAAAAGAAACCAAAAGCCGGTGGAACAATTTAATAATTTTAGAGGGAGAGCTGTAGTAGGCAAGATTTTAAATTAAAAAAATTTTGGGCCAAATATATTTATTTTTAAAAGTCTAAAAATTTTATAACCAGAGGTTATTGCTAACCATTGTTAAATTATCTTTTACAAATGCAATTTTTCTTCAAAATAGTGCTTTTGAACGCTTTTTATAACTAAACACCATTAAATATTAGTAATTAATTTAAAAATATATATATATAATGGTTTAAAACTAATTTTTTACGAACCACCATTTTTTCTGACAGCCAAATTTAGAGGTTTTAAATTGTTTTTTTTTTGTTGTTTGTTTGTTTTAAATTGTTTTTTTAATTTAAAATATTTGACGGTCATAATTTTAAGAGTTAAATTTGTTTTATATTGTTTTTATTGATTCCAGCACATGCACACATTCTTCAAAGTTTTTTAATACTATATAAATTGCAATGAAGTTACAAAATGACTGTGATAGCAAATTTGCGACAATTTTGGATGAAACAAAGGAGTCCAATCAGTCTATTGTGTGTAGGGCAATGAGTCCAATCAGTTTGACCCAGGAAAAAGTTTAAAACATCTTAGTGACAAAAAGAGTCAAATCAAAAAAACTTTCACTTTATCAGTAATGGTAACTTTTAATGTAATGCCTAGTATGATAAAAGATGGCCTGTCTATGGTCCAATAAATTTTTATTAATTACAAAAGTCATGATTAAAAATCTAATTTTTCCTGAACATTTACCGCGACACTGCACATCTAATCTACTATGCGATCGGAATCATATGAATCAAATCAAATCAAAATCGAAACAAACCTTAAAATGGCCATATATATCTCAAAACAAGGTTTTTTACATGGACTCATTAGTCATTGTGTCATACGAACGACGAAATTTAAAAACAAGAATTTCTCGCTCTTCGCTCCACTCAGCGCTCGGCCCTTTTATATCTTCTTACAACATTTTCGTTTTTAATTGTAATGTAAATTTGTCATTCTGTTACATGACTATATGAGTATAAAGATTGGCTGGCAAGTATTTTTTTTTAAATTCAATTTAGTTTAAGCAATGTTTCTGATGAATATCAATGACAATTTTTAGAAAAAATTTCGCGCTGTCGCACAGTTTTTAATGTTATACTTTTTAAACCTAAAATGTTTGAGGTTTAACTTTTAAAAAAACTGCAAACAAAAGGGAAATAATAACTGCGGGGGGCGCGTAAAATTTTATCCCTTTTTAATGTATTTTTTAACGGTATTATATGAATTTGTACTACAACCCCTTCCTCCCTTTAAAAAATTTTAATAGAATACAAGCCCTCCATTCCGAAATCCGGGCTACGCCCCTTTGAGTGACCTATCATTTCATTTTATAAATATTCTCTGTGTTTTACTATTTTTTCAGAATTAATAATACTATTGAAAAATTTTAATGTGGGTGGTATTAAAACTAAATATTATTTGTGTGATATAGCACAAGCTGTATCTCACTATAATTGTATGTAATTATTTTAATTTTTTTTACCTACTTGAAGATAATAGACCAAGATTCCGCGATCGTACGCATTCATTTTTAATAGTATGTGATGTATAACAATAAACTTTACAGATGACAAATCACTTTTTTGTTTTATCGGGTTTTCATTTATTGTACTTAATTTTATGTTTAAATAAGAACAAAATGTTTTGTTATTGTCCAAACGTTTAGAAAAGAAACTAAAATTTTTTTATTTTAAGAAGTTGAACTTCTTTTCGAAAAAAAATTATTCATTGTTGAGTAAAATATTTGATTTAGTTTTTTATGTGTGTATCTGTATCTGTATACTATAAAAATAATTACACTGGTGAAAAAACAGTGATTATAGCGAAAATGAGCGATTTTTTATAAAAAGGGGCACTGGCACTGGCCAGTACTAAACCCCGAAAATTTAGAGAAAGGGAGGGTTCAAGCGGTGAAAAAAGACCGGGATAAAATATGGCACTTAAAAAGAACCAAACCTGCATAAAAAATGCATGTGAAATACTAAAATTTTATATAAAAAATAAATGCAGCAATAACCCGTTCATAGCACATTACACCTGAGGCCGTTTTTTTATCCTTACATACCAGGTACAAATATTTATTACTCGTTTTAAAAATGACGATTTCTAATCAAAAATAATGCACACAGACACAATCACTGTAGATTTCTTTTTTCGCCTTTTAAAAATTTGTTAGATGAATTATGGTTTTTTTATTGTGTGTGCTATACCTTATGTTTATTGTAAGTTTCGGTGAAAGCGGAAGATATGTATAATGCCATACTCTCAGAATAGGCCAATAATAGCACATTTCTTTAGGAGTTTTGCCATATAATGGCATGTCACCTAAAAGTTAGTGCTTGAGTTTGCAAGGTTAAGCCGTCTCTAGCAGAGCCAGAGAACAACTGCACACCGGAGTGTACAGCAGAGTGGCAGTTACCTTGCTGAGCGGTCGGCTTGTCTTGTGTTGAAGACTGGAAGGTAAAAGAAAAGTTTATACAATGACCATTTACATAAAAACTGCGCCTTTTATAGCCGGCGATTTACTAAATAAAATTGAACAAATAAAAACCAAAACATAAAAACAGCCATACGGCTACACCTTCACCGTTAAATATTTCTTTTTAAGTATATTCTATCACAAAACAAAAAAACCATGTTATGTTTTATTTAAAACAAAAAAAACATTAAACAAAAAAAACATTGATCACAAAAGAGGTTTTTAGAAACGTCTTGTACATTTGTCAGAAATTTCTCTGATAGACTTTTTTTTGGCATCCAAGTAATGTTGCTAGTAAGTAATGTTTGTGGAGTACTGAACTGGCACACCGCCGCGAACCTGTTTGGCGTGATGAGCACCCGTGGGCCACTGAATGGGTCCACACTGGACGCAGCAAACCAAAACATAAAAACAGCCATACGGCTACAGGCATACATCGGTGCCCTTTTTTATACATAAATTGCGCATTTTTCGGTATAAGATTTTTGTTGGTGTTTGGTTTGGGGTTTGCGAAAATAAATTCTTGTTGGCACTAAGCTAAAGCTTTCGATAAAAAATTCTAAGATGGCTAGATATAATCATACATGGGCATGGATAAGTTAACCCCCCTTAAATTTTGATTTTTGAGATTAAGAATTTAGCCTCCCCTCCTCCACTTAGAAGTAGGGGGAAAGTTTAACTTTCCCCCTTCAATTTTGGAAAAATAATGAAAAAATGTTTTCGTAATGCCTTTTAACTGCCTCCAAATTTAATTAAATTTTGAGTTTAAAATGAGTGTTTTAAGCAATATAAAGTTCTAATATGCAATAAAAGGTTTTAATCTAAAATTTGCGTTTTTTACCTATTTTTTCTTCAAAATTAAAAAACTATATGGGTAAAATGCACTCCAAAAAAAAAACAAAACTATATGAGTAAAATGCGTTTCTCCGATTTTAACCCTCTCTCCCTAAATCCGGGTAAACCCGCTACTGTGGACCAACTTGCCCATGTATGGATAGAATTATTACCTTTTTCGCCAGTGTATACATTTTTTTTGCAAAAACTATAATTTACCAGACACGCGACTCTGTTGTTAGCGTTTCTTCAGGATTTTGCATTTTTACACGTAATATTCTTAAATATAGTATTTTTAGATCATTTTTACATGTAATATTCTTTAATATATTATTGAGATAAGTTTATTCAGTTAATTTTTGGTTGTTATTTAAAAATGGAAAGTTGTTTTATTTTGTGCTAATTCTGTGCTAAAGAGATTATTGGTCATAATATTCATTATTTTTTATGTACTTAATCACGGACAATTCCTGGATTACTACTCGTTTATGTTTCAGTTTGAAGTAAATTTTTTAAGCTTAGTATTTTGCAGACATTTTCATTATAGGGGGTGTTTTTTGTTTGGGAATATATATTTTTTTGTTTTGTGTGAAGCAAAACTAAAAAAATTGTACAACTTAAAATTAACAACAGGCATTGCTTTACGTACACATTTTTGTCTCTTCTTTTCTGTAACGGTAAATTTGTTTTGATTTTTAAGTTATAAACATTTTAAAGTTCGATTATAAAATTAAAATTATTAAATGCCTATTGTAGCAGAAATATTATAACGAAAAAAATGTGCAATTCTTGTATAAAAAATTAGACAGTGTATGCTATTATAATGGCATACTTTCAGAGTAGGCTATTATAAAAAATTAACTCTAAATTGTAGAAGGACGCAGTATAAAAACGGACATCAAAAATACTAAAAAAAATTCTTAAGAAAAATAAAATTTTTGAATAAAAAACATGGAAAAAAGTAAAATATAAATTAAAAAGTAAAATGCACAAAAAAGGATAAACTAAATAATAATTTATGAATATATTAATAAAACGTAAGTCTCCTCTAATTATTTTACACATTTTATACTCAGAGCACACCTCGGAGTTATTTATTTCGCATAAAGCAGGTTGCTCAAGGCCGATGTTGCTCAGCACTAACTTCGTAACCAAATACTACATAAACAATATTAACAAATATTAACTGCGTAATTTGACGCTGCATGAAAAATTAGCTACAATTTTAACATATAGCGCCACAAAAAATAACCAAGTCTATAATGACTTATTAGATTTTTTAGGCTCCATCATAGATGATAAATTATTACAAATTTTTGTCGAGAAAGGTGAAAACGTATTTACTGACGATAAGATTAGAACTTTTTTCAAAGAAAAAATAGGAGTTTCCATTGTTTTTGTATTTATCACTAATTATCAGTTGCTGTTTTTGTTTCGTTTTTTTAAATAAGCATATTGTTTGTGTCGGTTTTGGTATGGATACCGGTTAGGGCAGGAGCAGTGATGGGTTTAATTTAAATGCGCCTATTGATGTGGGCGCCATATTATCAATCATAAGTGAGAAGATCGCTTAAATACTTAGGGGAGTACAGTGGGAACCCACCAACCACTAAATCGGTAAGATTCCCAACAAGGCATGTACTGCCGTTTATGCAGTCGGAAAACTAAACATTTAAAAAATATATCTCAAAATAACCCATAAGAATGCCAAGTAAATTTTGATATTCTTCTAGAACATCAATAAAAAAGTATTATGATCAAGTTTAGCTTGGTTTTGCTTAGAGAAACTAGGATATACAGTCTATGGTTAAGTTTTTAGATAAGTTTTATAATACAGACCTGTGCACGGTCTGGAAATGCCCCCCTTGTTTTATTGGAGGATTTGCCCCCCCCCCCGTTTTATTGCCCCCCCGCGCCAAAAAATGAAAAAGTACCCTAAAATTATGACGCCATTTTTGACCTATGATGACGCCATCATCGCGAATTTTTTGCGGTTTTTAGCCTATTTCAATGTATTTTTAGCCATTTTAGACCTATTTTTACCTTATTTTCGCTTTTTTGTCCCTTTTTTCCCTTTTCTCTTCTTTTTTTTCTTTTTTCTCCTTTTTTTCTCTTTTTTCTTTCTCCCCTGCTTGCCCCCCGTTTTATTGCCCCCCGGTTTCAAAAAAGTTGCCCCCCCCCCGTGCCCCCCCATTTTGAAATCGCCCCCCCCCCGTTTTAACCCCGGGGGCGGGGCAGTGCACAGGTCTGATAACAATAACCTTATGAGTTTCTGTGTTTTATCATGATAACAAAATCACTATTGTAATTTTATAGTGTGCTCAAGATCAGAGGTGTAACGACATGGCGCAAGCCTATAAACTGGGAACTTGGCCCGAGAAAATTTTTTATCAATCGTAATAAATATATGGGTATGGGCTTTAATAATGGCCTAAATGAAAATCTTCCTTGCGCCCAAGTAATTGCCCAGTTCAGGTGCAGGTGACGCCACTTTTAAATATCACTTTAAGATATGAGGGTTGAAAACATAAATATGTTTGACACAAGTTCCAAGATTTACCTTTGTTTCCTTATTATTGTTGGGGTGGGATTAAATCGTCCCGTAGCGCTCTCGTGCCATTCATAAGGTAAAATTATGAAAAAATTTACTACCCGGCATAAAGTTCTACGAACGTTGACTTGACCGCATTGGTAAATCGGTAAATTGTTATAAAAAAAAATATAATATAAATTAAATAACTTTCTATTTCTTAGTTTCCCGCGTTTTTTTTATTCAAAAAGTGAAAAAAAAGGAAAATGAACAACTTTTTTTCGTATTTATAATAATAAAGTTTCAGGAGCTCTGGAGCTCCGCCTTTTTTGACTTCTAAACAATTTAAGAATAGTTCAGTATACTTAAAAAATAATATTTGAAACGTTAAAAATAGTTTTAAAAATTTAGCTAAAATAATTTAAAACTTATTTCGTTAAGTTAATTTTAGATTAATACTTCATAAGCCGGAGTTTTGAAGGGAGCTCCGTTTTACATGGACGAAAGGAGTTTTAGTGCCTTATATTTGGGATCGGAAAGAAACACCGCTCATTCATATGTGTTACATTTATTATCTGGATCAACTATATTATAACAATATAGGTTTCTATTCCAAGCTCAAAATTTACAAGTTTTTTGTTGTGTTTAGAGGCATAGTCTTTAAACAGTTAAATAACATTTAGAGACACAAAACACCTTTAAAAAAACTTCCACCAAACGGAAATAAAATGTACTGTTGCGATTACAATCGCAGGTGTTTCCTGAAATTAACGGTGTTGAGCAATTGTCGAAAAATTCTCTTGAATCGCCGATTGGGTTTAGTCGTAAATTTAAAGAAATGAAGTCTAAAACAGCCTTGGAAAAATGCGTTCACCCCTTCGGGACACGTCGTTTCCACGCCTGGAACAAGAACTATAAATATATTTATTCCATTGATTCCCCGTGACGGATAACCTGTCCGCGATTTGTCGAGTGCGGTTTTTCTGGTGGAATCTCTTCTGCCTGCTGTCGGCGGTCAGCCAGTCTATTCAATTCCGACGGGATTGAAAAAAAAACTAACCAAACATTTTTGCCGAGTTGTCAAGAATTATCGTATTTATAAGACACCCTCTTTTGTTGCGAAAAGTGTTCTGTATTCCAGTATTGTTATTTTATATTCCACTTTTATATTCATATAACAATTATACAACAATTTTGAATTCTGTTTTTTAATTCAATTACAAAACTAAAAATTTAAGGGGATACATTTTGGTAACAGAGCTATTTAATTGTGCGAAAGTTAAAACATAGCATACAGTATTAGCTATTAGTTGAAACGGTAAAAATTTATTATTTATCCGCGACGCCATAATTACGGTGAATTTAGCAAAAGAAAAAACTTGTTATTATCATCAAATAAAAAAACGGTGATTACTGAAAGGTGTTTGTTTTGTTCTAACAGAATATTATTTATGCCGTTAAAAAAAGCGTCTTCCAGTAATCCCTAGAAAATTTTTATGTTGGCGTTTTGAATGTGGCCTGTTTTCTGTAAAAACGAAATCAAAATATTTTTACTGTTAACTTAAAATATTTTGTATCAAGTTTGACTATGCTTATGTTATCTATATATTTCATGCAAATAAATTTGATAAAAGTTAAATTAGTTTTAAACGAATTTAATAAAACTTGGGTACAAAAAGCGATTTTTTTGACCTCGTGTTCGAATATTATGTTTTTGGGTTTTATTGACTATCGCATTGTTTTAATATATCAATATTCCTTTCAAAAATCTGCCTAATTTAAATATAATTTTACTGGTATTCTACATACTGGTAGTTGGTAATATTTAAAATATCATTTTGTGTGAAAAAACTTATTAACACTCAAAAAAAGCGTTTTTTTACATGGTGCAATTTTAAATTCGCTGTGATCCAAGGCATCATTACTACTGCAGCAAATTAAAAAAATATATATTTGATTTAAAGAGGCTTTCCTAAGTTCAACTGATACTACTAAAATCTCAAGAATCATCAAAGCTACTTAAATTTATATTTTTATAAATATTATAAATAAATATAAAATGGCACGAATATATGTTAATTAATTTTCATGTATTCTTGAAAATAGTTAATTTAATTTGTTTTATAAATATAAGATTGTTATACGTATTTCTAATAATGAGTAACATAACTTTTGCCAAAATTCCAGCAGGGTATAACTCACTTAAATTTTGCCGCCTTAATTTCGGCGACAGGCAGTTCTTTTTACTATGCTCAAAATTATAAAATAAACCGCGTATGGCTAGATATATGACATGACGATCTATCTTGCCATATTCGGTCCATTTAATAACCTTGCATATGGCAATAACAACCGCTGGTGGCTGAAATTAAGGCGAGTCCAATTTAACTCACATATACTTTATCCTGTAATTTTATTTGAGTCCTCAGATTTTATCTGCGAATTGCGCTCTATATTAATCGTCCAAATGTCAATCGAATTTACAAATCTACACGTAAAAATTTGTGATGGATCTTTTTTATTTTAATTGCAAGAAAACCCTAAAAACTACGATCGATCAGTATATTCGGCTGATCTGACTTACCACCTATTAATCTTGCCATGCGCAAAAGTTATGAAACGAACTGCGAAAAATAATAGATTTTCATGTCATTTATCTAGCCATGCGCAGTTGGTTTAATAACTTTGTGTATGACAAAAATAACCACCGGTGGCCGAAATTAAGACTGGTCAAATTTAAATCAGTTAAACTAATATGCTTATGTTTATCATACACATGAAAAATTCCAAAAATATTCTTATCTAAACGTGTAAGCCAATTTTTGTCTCAAAATGGCTAAATACAGCTGCCTTAAAACCTTTAAAAAATTCACCGAACGGAATTTTACTGAAATATTTAGTAAATACTGGAAAGACGTGTTCTAACAATACACCAAACGGTGTTTCTTGTATATAATATTTAACAAAAAGTTTTGTTTTTTAGAGGAACAGGTTTTCACCTAGTCAGCTGGATAGGCCGTATTTACTGTATCAGTTCAGTCATTTAAGAATTTTTTTTTGTTATTTTCAACTGTTAGCTAGACCATAGACTACTATAACCCATTGAATACTATATAAGCAAACTTTGTAGAAATCCACCGCTCCATTAACGAGATACAAACGCTTAAATTTTGAGTTTTGTCGTCAGTGCAGGAATTTTTTTCTAACTAGTGTCAAAGATATCGGTGGCAATTTAATTGTATTGGAAGGTATTAGGATTTAAAGTGTAATCTGCAAAAAAAATAATAAATTGACACGGTATTATTTTCTCAGCTTCGCGCGAAACGTATTCAATTCCAAGTATACTTTTAAGGGTTCATTCTCATTGCGCACTGCTTCGCAACGAGGTGTTACTGTAAATTGTATATTTTTTTGAGCAGTCTGTAAAGATTTGGAGACGGAAGAGCCACGGGTACTAAAGAGCCGGAAAAAAAGGGACCTAAGAGCCGCACTTTTCGGGACCAAAGAGCCACAAAAAGGTCTCCTTAGAGCCAATGGAGAAAAGCAAAGAGATGAGGGGAAAGAAATGGCGGGACCTTAGAGCTGGGTACTAAAGAGCCAAAGTAGAGGTCTTAAGAGCCTGAAAGGAAGGCACATAGAGACCTAAGAGCCAAATGAGAGCGGACCTGTTCACAAATAACCTTTACATGCGTAATCGACAAGTAAGAGGGACCAAAGAGCCAAAAAGTAAAAAAAAAACGTTAATAGACTACTTTTATAAAAAAAATTAGAAAGTTTTAACCTTAAAATATGTTAGTAATTATTTGTGATAAAATATTCTTTTTCATGCCTCGGAATTAACGAACTTAATTCTAATTAATTAATTTTTCTGTCTGTTTTCGTATATTCCTCAAGGTATTTCTTGACGACCGATGGACAAAATCGGCTATTCAACATTTTAAACTTTGACCAAAGAAGAGATTAGGAGAAGTTTGAGACTTATATTTCTTAATTTCGTCTTCTCGAGTTAAATTATCTCAAGTTAAAGTTAAATTTATTTAATTTACAAATCACTATAACCAAAAAAAAATTAAAAAAAATGTTTTCAGCGAAAACAATTATATTAGGCGCGTTCGAAAGGATTTATACAACACAAAATAGCCGATAAAGTTTTTTTAATATTCGAAACAGACTAAAAAATTACAAAAATTTATGGTAAAATTTGGTAAATAAGTAATACAAGGGATACATTCGACAGTATTTTAAAATCGGCTTCTCGTAACACCACTTCTATTTTGTTTAAACAAAAATGTTAAAAGTAAAAATTTTGCGGTTGTCGAAGACATTTATTTTGTTTGGTCAATAAAAGTGTTGTCGGTGGATAAAAACATATTATAATGAACATTTCATAAGAACACATCAATTTATTAAATCAAAACTCTAAAAAAAACAATTTTGCGACCGTCCAAAACATTTATATTGTATATCCAAAACTTTACTATAAATTGCAAATTGTCTGCTAAATAAAAATTAATTCTGGTCATTTAAAAAGAAGCTTCGGTTTTTTAGGTCAGAACCTATAATATTTATATAATAAAATATTTAATTAATATTTATAATGAAGGTATTAACAAAAATAAACAGATTTTTTAAATGTTTAAAAATATGTTTATAATTATTCTTTTATTAAATGGGGTTCATTTTATAAAATTATAATAATAAACGCACAAAAACAAAATTTTAGGGTGTTGATACAGACTTGAAAATTTGAGTAACTTAAGAAACTTGCAGCCAGAAAAAGAAACTGTTATTTATTAAAAATTTCTTTGTTTGTTTGGCATAATTACAAACATTAAGTCATGAAAGTTTTAAAGCTAAAAGTGTGTAAAATGGAAAAAAAGACAATCTCTTTTGTAAAAAGTGAGAAATTACCGAAAGTTTAAAATCGCAAAAACACTTGCTTAAGTCAAATCTAAAAAAACGAAAAATAAATGTTTTAAAGCCAAAAGTGTAAAATGAAAAAAGCCAATATCTAATCGCGAACTCAAAGTCAAAACTTATTATATAACGTAATTAAAAAACGAAACGCGTTTAAAGGCTCTAAGGTCCCTTTTTTGTAACTTATTAGTCTCAAAAAATTAGTCTCCTAAGCGTGGCTCTTTTTACTCTTGGGTCTTTAGTGTTTTTCGTCATTATTTCCCACTTGGCTCTTTTGTCCCTTTGGTTCCCGCTGCTTGGCTCTTAGGTCTCTTTTTTTCCGGCTCTTTAGTACCCATCTCTAACGTCCCTTGGCTCTTCTGCTGGCCCGTTACCGTCTGTAAAGGACCAATTTTGCACCCTTATTGCGAAAAAAGGTGTTCGGTTTTTAATTAAAAGTTTAAAAAAACCATGATATTGACAATGCGTGATTAAAATATTTGGTAAAGTTTTTCCAGAATTACATTGAAATATTAAAACAAAATTTATACTCATTATCAAGGGCGTAGCCAGGGGGGTTATGGGGTTGTAACCCCCCCCTGTTGGGCTGGCTGAGGTAAAAATTTGGTGGTCCCAAAAGAACAAATTTTAAAAATTTTCTCGCGTTTCGCTCCGCTGAGCGCTCGACACTTATATACCTTTTTACAACTTTTAAGTGGTTTTTAATTAATTTCAAAGACAATTTTTGAAAATTTTTTCATGCTGTCGCACGATTTTTAATGTTATGCCTTTTTAAACCTAAAATTTTTCAAGTTTAACTTAAAAAAAACAATGCAAATAACAGCAAAAAGAATCACTTAGCGCGAAGCGCAAAATTTTTTTACCCTTTTTTAATGTCTTTTTTACAGTATTTTGAAAATTTGGAGTACAACCCCCTACAACCCCCCCTTTCGAAAAATTTGTATGGAGTACAACCCCCTTTCCGAAATCCTAGCTACGCCCCCGCTCATTATGAACTATAATAAATAATCAGGGAAGAGCGCGGAGCGCTCTTTCCCTTATATTAAACTAGCCTCAAAAATGCTCAGAGATAGAGCAGGAAAAAGGCCCACCCTGGGCGTATGTTTGGAACGAGAAGATGTAGACTAGTCTGAGATGGAGATTATGTGGACTATAGGGAATTTGCATTTGGTTTGGCCAGCTGCTGCTCACTAACAATTTCTACGATATGATACTTATTTGTTTATACATTGATCTAGTCACACAGCACTGCTTGCATTTTTTTTAGTTTGATGAAATGTCAATTGAAAAAATCATACTCACAGCACTCTTTGACCGACAAGAATCGCCACTTTTTCAATTAGAAGGTTATATTTGTATGTTGAGAAACAACTTATAAATTTGAAAACGTGGCGATTTCGCGCTTGTCAAAGATTGCTGCGAGTATGATCTTTTTTCAATTGACATTTCATCAAACTAAAAAAAAATGCAACAGTCTGTGTGACTAGATCAATGTATAAACAAATCATTATCATATCGTAGAAATTTTTATTTAGTGATCAGCTGGCCAAACTAAACCCAAATTTCCTATATTCCACATAAGGTCCATCTCACACTAGTCTACATCTTTTCTGTCTAAACATACGCCCGGGGAAAAGTTGCCCCTTTTTATCCTGCTCTGCTTAGAGCATTTTTCAAGGCTAGTCTGCACTTTTTTTGAATTAAATTAAAAAATAGCCTAATAAATTATAGTTTTAGCTGCGCAATGACATATGTTTATAATCATTCCGTTGCCGAGATAAAATAAAAAATAATAAGAAGAAGAATATTGAATTTAAATTACAAAATTAACCCACGTTGTTTAATTATAGTTAGTGCGGTGCAGATGCGCTCCAGACAAAGTTTACCTACGTTCTCTAAATATAGTTGGCGCGATGCCGTGCGCCAGAATAAGATTGCAATTATAATTTTTAAAGTAAAAATAATAATAATAATAATAAGATGATGAACATGAATAACAAAATTTACTCACGTTGTCTAAGTATAGTTGGCGCGGTGCCGTGGGTTAAATTGCAGTTGGCACCCCGCACCACCGATGATTACCGGCGCGTGGCGCAACCCCGCCACCCCCCCGAGTTATTATTTTTTAATAAATAAAACTTTGAATTAATTTTGTCATCAGTAATGCAAGAATTAAAAAAAGTACTCTGTTGTTTTTGCCGTTTTCCGCGCGGTTGAAGCAGATGGCGCTGGGAACTGGC
>JASAMX010023837.1:0-27609 GCA_030248175.1 Microlaimidae sp. YZB2_3 | reverse complement strand
TGCCCCCCCCCCGTTTCAAAAAAGCTTGCCCCCCGTGCCCCCCCGTTTTAAGAATTGCCCCCCCCCCCCCCGATTGAACCCCGGGGGGGGGGGCAGTGCACAGGTCTGCATATCGCGTTTGTTTTATTTTGAAGGATGTATAAAAAACAATAATTTTAGGTTAAAAATCCATTTTTTATTGCATTTTTAAACTTTTTATTTATCGTTTAGACCTCAACAGTTACGTTTGGAGGCAGTTAGAAGTTGCTGTTGTTGATTTTTCTTTCATTTTTTTTATATCGATACCTTTCCTCTCCTCTTTTTGAATGGAGGAGAAAGGTCCTAATGATCTTGATTGAGTGGGAAGCTTTTCAATAGTCTTGAGTCCTAAATCATAAGTTGGGGGGGGGGGGTTAACTACCCACTTCTGAATAAAGGGAGGTTTATTAAACCCCCTTTTTAGAATTTGGAAACGGAAAGGGGTTAAGTCCTCAACGTCCTTTTCCCGTAACTATGTAAATGCCCCTTTCCTAAAATTTTCGGTGGTTATATCACATGATATACCCCAAAAAATTCAAAGGATGCTCATCAATACTACAAACTCTTCATGTGCATAAATAGCCCCAAAAATTACAAAAATCCGCTACTAAAAGTAACAAAACCCACAAAAAGTACCTTCCGACGTATCCCACGGCGGCTCCAGTTCGCATTTGATCGTTTCCCTTGCGCTGGAAAACGGGTTCTCCCCATAAACCAGCGTGTACAAGAGAATTCCCAGACACCACATTTCCAACTCTGGACCCACGTATTTGTTACCCGAAAGGACTTCCGGGCTGCAGTACTCTATTGTGCCTAAATTCAACTTAAATTAAATCCCGTTGTGACGATATTTCAAAAATAAGACGCGTCATAATCAGACTTTTTATTACAAGCCAGCGGGTGATGGTGCAACAGAGCACATTGTTCCATCAACCAGGCACCACATTTCGAATTCCAGACCAACATATTTGTAGCAGACAGAACTTTCGGGCTCAGTACTGTATGGTGCCTAAATTCAATTTTCATTAAAAAAACTTCAATTGTGATGTGACCATAGGTGGGCAGGGTGGAGGGGGTTGGGGGTAATACATCCCCCAAAAATCTCAATTATAGCCGACACCCCTTCCCCCCTTAAATTTGGGTGTACCCCGGACACCCTCCCCCAAAAATTTGGAAATGTGGGGGGTGCCAGTACTAAAACCGCTGAAAATGGGATATTTGTCCTAAGCGGAGTGCACACGCCGGCCGGACCCCATATGCGGTCACATAGCGGAAATCCACTCATATCGTTTATGTTTCATATTATTGAAACTATTATAAAAGTAAAATCTGATGACTGGGAAAGAGAGATGGTCAATAGCTCCACGGTGGAGCAATCGATTTAGACCCTCATTTTTCCGGTCATTTATAATCCGGCTGGCTCCCTCTGCGGTGCCAGTTTCAGACATGGTAGCAGAGCGTGGTTCGCCTCAAAAATGCAGAGAGGAGAGGAACTTTATATGGATCCTCAGACCTGTGCACGGTCTGAAAATGCCCCCGTTTTATTGGAGGGATTGCCCCCCCCCGTTTTACTGCCCCCCCCCGCAAAAAAATGAAAAAGTACCCTAAAATTATGACGCCATTTTTGATCTATGATGACGCCATCATCGCGAATTTTTTGCAGTTTTTAGCCTATTTCAATGTATTTTAAGCCACTTTAGACCTATTTTTACCTTATTTTCGCTTTTTTTGTCCCTTTTTTCCCTTTTCCCTTCTTTTTCTCTTTTTTTCTCCTTTTTTCTCTTTTTTTTCTTTTCCCCTGCTTGCCCCCTCCCGTTTTATTGCCCCCCCCGTTTCAAAAAAGTTGCCCGTTTTTAAGCCCGGGGGGGGGGGGCAGTGCACAGGTCTGCTATTTGGCTGTGGACGCTGGCCACCTATGGTTGTGACAATGTTTTGAAAATTTGGGGAACCCGGTGGGAGGGGGTAAGCAAACAAAAATTTGAAAATTTTTGTTTGTCACAAAATGGATAGCATTTTTTGCATTTTATTTTGCAGGTATAAACAATATTTCAAAACATCTAAACAAGATATCATTTTGACATAATTTGCAATCATAGATGAACACGGGGGGTAGAGCGGGGTCCACCACCCCCCTAACCTCGAAATTTTGCCCCCTCCCCAAATTTTCGAATTTTTTACCCCTGACCCAACTCTTGATTTTGAAATCTGAGCCCCCCTCTCCCCTCTCAAGAAAATTTTAAGTACTTTTTTTATACTAAATTTTCTTCCAAAAACGTGAATTTTTTAACACAAATTTATGTTTTTACACCCTTTTTATACCTAAATATCGCTTTTTATTTACTAAAATGTAGTACTATGTTATAAACAAACTATTATTAAACATGTAATGGTTTAAAAGTATTTTGTTTCGGAAATTGGACCCCACCTGACCCCCCTCTAGGTTTTAAAATCTTCCACCCGGGTCGACCCCCCTAGAAAGCAAGGGGGATTGGCCTATAGACCCCCTCCTAGATTTTGAAATGTCATTTGGGGTAAACCCGTGTTCATCTATGTTTGCAATTACCACAAAATTACTATATTTAAAGAAATAATGTTTTTTTAAATTTTTAGGTGAAAGAAATCACATCAAATAAGTTTTTTTATAGAAATTCTCAATAAAAATTTTCAATAAAGAGACTATTATTTTGAATTTAAAAAGTCACGTCCAAATTTTTACCTAGGCCTGTTTCATCTGCAGCAATAAAAAGTCATTTTGTGTGATACAACCATTTCAGTCCCATTTCTCATTATTACTTTTTTTTTAAAGCTGAAGCGGGCCGGCCATGGATATTCCATATTACCGCCTACCACCCTATATCAGCACTGTTGTTGATGTAGAATGTTAGTCAAAGCCCCACCCCTATCAGAGGATTTTAGGGATTAGATGTGAGGTTATGTTTAATAATACAGAGAGAACAATAAAAATAATAAAAATAAAAAAAAGAAGGTATAATAAAAGGACTATAAGCAAAAGTAAGAAGAGTCGGGAGTTGATCATGATGATGGCTGAAAGTAGGTAACATTTTGATGTTGATGGTGGTTCTTGCTGGAAGTTTTGGTTTGTCCCTTTTTGTTGTTTTTGTTGTGTTTTTTTTTGATTTCTTTGTCTGGTGATAGTACTGCCATCTGGTCCTGGTATTTCTCCTATAATAGAAAAACAAAATTAGTATATAGTTTACCAAATGTAACAGCGTAATTTATTTTACAATAGTGTATGTAAAGATAAACTTACTCCTCCGCCATCTGGTCCTGGTATTTCTCCTATAATAGAAAAACAAAATTAGTATATAGTTTACCAAATGTAACAGCGTAATTTATTTTACAATAGTGTATGTAAAGATAAACTTACTCCTCCGCCATCTGGTCCTGGTATTTCTCCTATAATAGAAAAACAAAATTAGTATATAGTTTACCAAATGTAAAAGCTTAATTTATTTTTACTATCTCACATCTATTACCTAGGCCTACTTTTGTTCGGTTTGTCTTACCGTGGGAGGAAGGCTTATCTTCTGGTTGCACAATAGTGTATGTAAACAGAAACTGAGTCTTTCCGGTCTTGTGGGCTAGGCCGCAATGGCCACACGGTAATGACCTCAGCCCCCTCAGCGCGGCAAGCCGCTACGCCACAACACGTAACGTGGCAATTACCTCACTAAGGTGGCAATGGCGGTTTTGGTGAACCAAATCAACCACGACCTCCAGAGTGGCGTAATCCCCATTGTAGGTTATCGAGGGGGCCAAGAATATATAAACACATTATTATTAAAAGAATTAAAAAATAAAATTTATAAGTTGCAGAGAGCATTTTTATTGAATTTCACAGTTTTAAAGCATTTAGTTGTTTCAGGTTTATGTAATTTTGAGCCCATTTTAAGGCAGCGCGGAAATATTGGGTACACCCCCCTCAAAATTTGGATCTTGCCATTTTGCCATGATTTGGACACCCAGACCTGTGCACTGCCCCCCAGGGTTAAAACGGGGGGGCAATTCCAAAATGGGGGGGCACGGGGGGCAACTTCTTTGAAACGGGGGGCAAGCAGGAGGGAAAGAAAAAAAAAGAGAAAAAAGAAGAAAAAAAGAGAAAAAAAAAGAAGGGAAAAGGGAAAAAAGGGACAAAAAAAAAGCCAAAATAAGGTAAAAATAGGTCTAAAATGGCTTAAAATACATTGAAATAAGCTAAAAACTGCAAAAAAAATTCACGATGATGGCGTCATCGTAGGTCAAAAATGACGTCATAAGTTTAGGGTACTTTTTTGTATTTTTTGGCGGGGGGGGGGGGGGGGGGCAATAAAACGGGGGGGGGGGCAAATCCTCCAATAAAACGGGGGGGCATCTTTTCAGACCGTGCACAGGTCTTGCCCTCATTCAAAGGAGCACAAGGAACTTTGAAACGTTGATCAAGTAAAGCTGTTTTACCATCAGAGCTTTGCTTCATTGAGTAAATAACCCAAAACTCTCAATATAATAATATGAATCCTCAAAAACCCAAGTGAAAACTATTATTTTACAAAAAGACAAGCCCCCGCACTACGTTTAGGACAAGTGTGAATAAGGCAATAAGTTTGCTGTCGGTGTATAACAGCTGGATATAACAGAACAGTTTAACTACAAATCATACTAATGGTAGCCTTGAAATTCATGCCTTGATATGCCTGCCAAATCTCTTTGCATACAAATTTTAAGTAAGATTTCAATTGAAATTTTTAACTAAAAACTTAGTTTTTGCTCAAACAAAGACATTCTATTGTTTTTAAACTTTTTGTTAAATTTATTACATTTTAACTCTATTTATAGTGATTTTAGATACTAAGTCATAGCCATAGGTGGGCAGGGGGAGGGTTGGGGTGTTATACCAAATTCGGATTTTTCTGACACCCCCCCCCCCCCCCTTGAATTTGGGGGTACCCGGAGACACCCCCCCCCCCCAAATTCGCCTCCCGGAGAAAAATTTTTAAGTGTTATAAAACGTCTAAAAAAATTATTTTCCGCGCTCGCGCGGAGAGTTAAAGTATTCATTGATAAATTTATTTTAGTTTTTCGATCACAAATCGATTATCCCGTTCAGTAGTTAAGGTATACAGTTTAATAAAACTACTATAAACACTATTGTCCTTACATTAACGTTTTAAACGCATGTGTTAAATGTGTAGGTATACGAAACTTTAAATTTTGTAATAAGTATCATCTGGAATTATTATTTCAAGTGTATTTTAGCGCGTGAAATTATAAATTTTGTCCCCCGGGAGGCATTCTGCCCCCCGCACCCCTACAAGGGGCTCCGCCCCCTTAGCCCCCAGCTGGGAGCTCTCCGCCCCCCAACCCCCTTCAGGCGCTTAGTAGGGCCCCCCGACCGCCCCCCCCAAAATGAAATCCTGGGCACACCCCTGCATAAGGGGGGGGGGAGGGTCTGTCTAACCCCAAATTTTTTCCCTTTGCCGACCTAAAAGAGGTGTCTAGACCCCCCTGGCTACGCCCATATATGTATATAATCTTTAATTAAATATAAGATTATGGATTAAAAAGTTTGTGATACTTGACTTTATAATGCAAGACAATAATATTATTATTCTATTAAACGTAATTATTAAAAAAAACTATGATTTGTAATCTAATTATAAGAATATATAAACACATTATTAATAAAAGAATTAAAAAATAAAATTTGTAAGTTGTTGTGTTGGTTGGTGGGTTGGGGGGTGGGGCGGGGTGTTGCCTGTGGTTGTGTCCTCGCTTGGGTTTGCCGCCGCTTTTTGCGGTGGGCTCGTTTGGGGTATGGTTTGGGGGGGGGGGGGGGGGGGGGGGGGGTTTTGGGTGGTGTTTATGGGGGGGAGTTATTTTGGGGTCTTTGTTTCTTTTTTGGGTGTGTTTATAGAAGCGAAAATAGTGTTTTTAATATGTTTCCTAACAAAATTTCTAAACTTATTTAAATTTTAACTCATTTAGGTAATGGATGTGTTTGAGAATCAAACGTTTTATCAGTTGGTTATGATTAAACACGGCAGCGGAATGGATTTGTTCGAATTTATCGATCGAAGACCTCACCTGGACGAACCTCTAACGAGCTTCATATTTAGACAGGTGATTAATGTTTTTTGTTTGTTTGTTTTTTTGTTTGTTTTTTTTTTTTTGAAAGTATAACACGTCAAAACCCGCAACGCAATGACGTACAGAATCAGGACTATAATAACTGTCTGTACAAAGGCGATTTCCATGTCGAAAATAATATGGGAAGACCGCGTAAAGGTTAAATTTAAGCAAGCGCAGACCTGTGCCAATATACCCCCTCCGGGGTTTTATTGGGGAGCAATTCCAAAACGGGGGGCAACTTTTTTGAAACGCGGGGGGCAAGCAGGGGAGAAAGAAAAAAAAGGAGAAAAAAGAAGAAAAAAGGGACAAAAAAGCGAAAATAAGGTAAAAATAGGTCTAAAATGGCTTAAAATGCATTGAAATAGGCTAAAAACAGTAAAAATTTCGCGATGATGGCGTCATAATAGGTAAAAAAATGGCGTCATAGTTTTTGGGTACTTTTTCATTTTTTCGCGAGGGGGGGGCAACATAGTTGGACAGGGGGGGTTAGATGGGGGTTATACCCCCAAAAATCCCGATTATAGCCGACACCCCCTAAAATTTGGCGGTACCCCGGACACCCTCCCCCCTAAAATTTAAAGGGTCCCAGTACAAAAAACGCCAAAAATGGGGTATTTGAGGTATACCCCAAAAAAAAATTTTTGGGACACCCCCTCCCATACATGGGCAAGTTGGTCCGGAGTGGGGGGGGGGGTTAAACCCCAAATTAGGGGGGGTTAAAATCCGAGAAACGCAAAATACCCATATCGTTTTTTTCTGGAGTGCATTTTACCCATATCGTTTTTCGATTTTGAAGGAAAAATAGGTTAAAAACACTAATTTTAGGTCAAAAAGCCCTTTTTATTGCATTTTTGAGCTTTTTATTGCTTAAAACATTCATTTTGACCTCAAAATTTAAGTTTGGAGGCAGTTAGAAGTCATTTTAAAGACATTTTTTTTCTTCATTTTTCCAAAATTGGGGGGGGGGTTAACTTTTTCTCCCCCCCCACTTCTGAGTGGGGGGGGTTAAACCTCCTTCTCAGAATTTGGGGGGGGGTTAACCCCCCCCCAACCCCCCCCCCCGGTGCCCATGTATGCCCCCTCCCAAATTTCGGGGGTCGGGTATACCCCCCAAATCCGAGAGGCTGCCCACCTATGGGGGCAATAAAGCCGGGGCGGGGGCAAATCCTCCAATAAAGCGGAGGGGGAGGCATTTTCAGACCGTGCACAGGTCTGAGCAAGTACCATTGGATTATTGAATTGAACAATGAATCGATAAGCAATCAATCAAGGCGATAAAGATATTCAATCAACTCAATAAAAAAAATTATTTTAGTGGTTAGGTTATAATAAATAATGATAATAAAAATATACAATTTTTTCTCAAATTCGTTAATTACGTTGTCCTTTCCACAGTCATATCAGCATGTACTGATTAATTACTGAAATTACCTCTGCTATGACCATAGTTGGGCAGCCTCTCGGATTTTGAGGGGGGGTCAAATTTTAGGGGGGGGGTGTCCGGCAAGACCCAAATTTTGAGGAAGGGGGGGTGTACCCAATATTTCCGCGCTGCCTTAAAATGGGCTTAAAACGCGTAAAAAAAACGTAAAACAAGCTTATAAATGCTTTAAAACTGTGTAAAATTGAAATAAGACCTTATTGCAACTTACAAATTTTATTTTTTAATTCTTTTATTAATAATGTGTTTATATATTCTTATAATTAGATTAGAAATCATAGTTTTTTTTAATAATTACGTAATAATAGAATAATAATATTATTGTCTTGATTATAAAGTCAAGTATCACAAACTTTTTAATCCATAATCTTATATTTAATTAAAGATTATATGGGCGTAGCCAGGCGGGGTCTAGACACCTCTTTTAGGTCGGCAAAGGGAAAAATTTGGGGTTAGACAGACCCCCCTTTTGCAGCGGGTGTGCCCAGGATTTCATTTCGGGGGGGCGGTCTGGGGGCCCTACTAACCCTGAAGGGGGGTCTGGGGGGCGGGAGCCCCCCAGCGGGGTCAAGGGGCGGAGCCCCTTGTCAGGGGGGTCCGGGGGGCAGAATGCCTCCCGGGGGAGAAAATTTTTAATTTAAGGCGCTAAAACACACTTGAAATTTTAATTCCAGATGATACTTATTACAAAATTTAAGGTTTCTTATACCTACACATTTAAAACATGCGTTTAAAACGTTAATTAAAGGATAATAGTGTTTATAGTAGTTTTATTAAACTGTATACCTTAACTACTGAACGGGATAATCGATTTGTAATCGAAAAACTAAAATAAATTTATCAATGAATAATTAACTCTCCGCGCGAAGCGCGGAAAATTTAAATTTTTTTAGTCGTTTTATAACACTTAAAAATTTTTCTCCAGGAGGCGAATTTTGGGGGGGGGTGTCTCCGGGTACCCCAAATTTAGGGGGGGGGGTGTCAGCAAAATCCAAATTTTGGGGGGTATAACCCCCCAACCCTCCCCCCTGCCCACCTATGGCTATGACTAATTATTAAATCGCTATAAATAGAGTTAAAATGTAATAAATTTAACAAAAAGTTTAAAAACAATAGAATGTCTTTGTTTGAGCAAAAACTATGGTTTTAGTTAAAAATTTCAATTGAAATCTTACTTAAAATTTGTATGCAAAGAGATTTGGCAGGCATATCAAGGCATGAATTTCAAGGCTACCATTAGTATGATTTGTAGTTAAACTGTTCTGTTATATCCAGCTGTTATACACCAGTCAGCAAACTTATTTTGCCTTATTCACACTTGTCCTAAACGTAGTGCAGGGGCTTGTCTTTTTGTAAAATAATAGTTTTCACTGGTTTTTGAGGATTCATATTATTATATTGAGAGTTTGTGGGTTATTTCCTCAATAAAACAAAGCTCTGATGGTAAAACAGTTTTACTTGATCAACGTTTCAAAGCTCCTTGTGCTCCTTTGAATGAGGGGCAGACCTGTGCACGGTCTGAAAATGCCCCCCCCCCGTTTTATTGGAGGATTTCCCCCCCCGTTTTATTGCCCCCCCCCCCCCCCGCCAAAAAATAAAAAAAGTACCCTAAAATTATGACGCCATTTTTGACCTATGATGACGCCATTATCGCGAATTTGTTTACAGTTTTTAGCCCATTTCTATGTATTTTAAGCCATTTTAGACCTATTTTTACCTTATTTCCGCTTTTTTTGTCCCTTTTTTCCCTTTTCCCTTCTTTTTTTCTTTTTTTCTCCTTTTTTTTTCTCTTTTTTTCTTTCTCCCCTGCTTGCCCCCCCGTTTTATTGCCCCCCCCCCGTTTCAAAAAAGTTGCCCCCCGTGGCCGTGACCCCCCTATTTTGGAATTGCCCCCCCCGTTTTAATCCCGGGGGGGGGGCAGTGCACAGGTCTGGAGGGGGGTATGTATAATTTTCCCCTTCCCACTAATACTTAGTTATTTTCAGATAGTGTCGGCGGTGTTTTACTTGCACGGTTTGGGGCTTGTGCATCGGGATTTGAAGGACGAAAATGTGATTATAGACGAGCATTTCAAGTGCAAACTGATCGATTTCGGATCCGCCGCCTATTTTCAACCGGATCACGTGTTCTCCACATTCTGCGGTAAAATCTGAATAAATTAACTAATAGAATTTAATTTAGTATAATTTAGTGGTAAGAGTGCAAAATAAGAAAAATTCGTGTTGTGGCGTAGCGGCTTGCCACGCTGAGGGGGCTGAGGTCCTTACCGTGTGGCCATTGCGGCCTAGCCCACAACCGGAGGAGTAAGTTTATCTTTACATACACTATTGTGCAACCAAAAGATAAGCCTTCCTCCCACGGTAAGACAAACCGACCAAAAGTAGGCCTAGGGAATAGATGTGAGATAGGTAAAATAAATTACGCTGTTACATTTGGTAAACTATATACTAATTTTGTTTTTCTATTATAGGAGAAATACCAGGACCAGATGGCGGAGGAGTAAGTTTATCTTTACATACACTATTGTAAAATAAATTACGCTGTTACATTTGGTAAACTATATACTAATTTTGTTTTTCTATTATAGGAGAAATACCAGGACCAGATGGCGGAGGAGTAAGTTTATCTTTACATACACTATTGTAAAATAAATTACGCTGTTACATTTGGTAAACTATATACTAATTTTGTTTTTCTATTATAGGAGAAATACCAGGACCAGATGGCAGTACTATCACCAGACAAAGAAATCAAAAAAAACACAACAAAAACAACAAAAAGGGACAAACCAAAACTTCCAGCAAGAACCACCATCAACATCAAAATGTTACCTACTTTCAGCCATCATCATGATCAACTCCCGACTCTTCTTACTTTTGCTTATAGTCCTTTTATTATACCTTCTTTTTTTTATTTTTATTATTTTTATTGTTCTCTCTGTATTATTAAACATAACCTCACATCTAATCCCTAAAATCCTCTGATAGGGGTGGGGCTTTGACTAACATTCTACATCAACAACAGTGCTGATATAGGGTGGTAGGCGGTAATATGGAATATCCATGGCCGGCCCGCTTCAGCTTTAAAAAAAAAAAAAAGTAATAATGAGAAATGGGACTGAAATGGTTGTATCACACAAAATGACTTTTTATTGCTGCAGATGAAACAGGCCTAGGTAAAAATTTGGACGTGACTTTTTAAATTCAAAATAATAGTCTCTTTATTGAAAATTTTTATTGAGAATTTCTATAAAAAAAACTTATTTGATGTGATTTCTTTCACCTAAAAATTTAAAAAAACATTATTTCTTTAAATATAGTAATTTTGTGGTAATTGCAAACATAGATGAACACGGGTTTACCCCGGGTAAATGACATTTCAAAATCTAGGAGGGGCGTCCTGTCCTAGGGGGGTCGAATCCCCCTTGCTTTCTAGGGGGGGTCGACCCGGGGTGGAAGATTTTAAAACCTAGAGGGGGGTCAGGTGGGGTCCAATTTCCGAAACAAAATACTTTTAAACCATTACATGTTTAATAATAGTTTGTTTATAACATAGTACTACATTTTAGTAAATAAAAAGCGATATTTAGGTATAAAAAGGGTGTAAAAACATAAATATGTGTTAAAAATTCATGTTTTTGGAAGAAAATTAGTATAAAAAAAGTACTTAAAATTTTCTTGAGAGGGGAGGGGGGTGAGATTTCAAAATCTAGAGGGGGGTCAGGGCCAGGGGTGAAAAATTCGAAAATTTGGGGGGAGGGGGGCCCAAAATTTCGAGGCTAGGAGGGTGGTGGTCCCCACCCTACCTCCCATTGTTCATCTATGATTGCAAATTATGTCAAAATGATATCTTGTTTAGATGTTTTGAAATATTGTTTATACCTGCAAAATAAAATGCAAAAAATGCTATCCATTTTGTGACAAACAAAATTTTTAAATTTTTGTTTGCTTACCCCCTCCCACCGGGTTCCCCAAATTTTCAAAACATTGTCACAACCATAGGTGGCCAGCGTCCACAGCCAGGTAGGATCCAGACCTGTGCACTGCCCCCCCCCCCCGGGGTTAAAACGGGGGGGGGGGCAACTTTTTTGAAACGGGGGGCAATAAAACGGGGGGGGCAAGCAGGGGGGAAAGAAAAAAAGAAAAAAAAAAGGAGAAAAAAAGAGAAAAAAAGAAGGGAAAAGGGAAAAAAAGGACAAAAAAAGCGAAAATAAGGTAAAAATATGTCTAAAGTGGCTTAAAATACATTGAAATAGGCTAAAAACTGCAAAAAATTCGCGATGATGGCGTCATCATAGGTCAAAAATGGCGTCATATTTTTAGGGTACTTTTTCATTTTTTGGCGGGGGGGGGGGCAATAAAACGGGGGGGGGGGCCGCAAATCCTCCAATAAAACGGGGGGGGGGGGGGCATTTTCAGACCGTGCACAGGTCTGAGGTAGGATCCATATAAAGTTCCTCTCCTCTCTGCATTTTTGAGGCGAACCACGCTCTGCTACCATGTCTGAAACTGGCACCGCAGAGGGAGGATAAAGACGCCAGCCGGATTATGAGTGACCGGAAAAATGAGGGTTTAAATCGATTGCTCCACCGTGGAGCTATTGACCATCTCTCTTTCCCAGTCATCAGATTTTACTTTTATAATAGTTTCAATAATATGAAACATAAACGATATGAGTGGATTTCCACTATGTGACCGCATATGAGGTCCGGCGTGTGCACTCCGCTTAGGACAAATATCCCATTTTCAGCGGTTTTAGTACTGGCACCCCCCACATTTCCAAATTTTTGGGGGAGGGTGTCCGGGGTACACCCAAATTTAAGGGGGGAAGGGGTGTCGGCTATAATTGAGATTTTTGGGGGATGTATTACCCCCAACCCCCTCCACCCTGCCCACCTATGGTCACATCACAATTGAAGTTTTTTTAATGAAAATTAAATTTAGGCACCATACAGTACTGAGCCCGAAAGTTCTGTCTGCTACAAATATGTTGGTCTGGAATTCGAAATGTGGTGCCTGGTTGATGGAACAATGTGCTCTGTTGCACCATCACCCGCTGGCTTGTAATAAAAAGTCTGATTATGACGCGTCTTATTTTTGAAATATCGTCACAACGGAATTTAATTTAAGTTGAATTTAGGCACAATAGAGTACTGCAGCCCGGAAGTCCTTTCGGGTAACAAATACGTGGGTCCAGAGTTGGAAATGTGGTGTCTGGGAATTCTCTTGTACACGCTGGTTTATGGTGAGAACCCGTTTTCCAGCGCAAGGGAAACGATCAAATGCGAACTGGAGCCGCCGTGGGATACGTCGGAAGGTACTTTTTGTGGGTTTTGTTAATTTTAGTAGCGGATTTTTGTAATTTTTGGGGCTATTTATGCGCATGGAGAGTTTGTAGTATTGATGAGCATCCTTTGAATTTTTTGGGGTATATCATGTGATATAACCACCGAAAATTTTAGGAAAGGGGCATTTACATAGTTACGGGAAAAGGACGTTGAGGACGTAACCCCTTTCCATTTCCAAATTCTTAAAAGGGGGTTTAATAAACCTCCCTTTATTCAGAAGTGGGTAGTTAACCCCCCCCCCCCCCCAGCTTCTGATTTAGGACTCAAGACTATTGAAAAGCTTCCCACTCAATCAAGATCATTAGGACCTTTCTGCTCCATTGATTCAAAAAGAGGAGAGGAAAGGTATCGATATAAAAAAATGAAAGAAAAATCAACAACAGCAACTTCTAACTGCCTCCAAACGTAACTGTTGAGGTCTAAACGATAAATAAAAAGTTTAAAAATGCAATAAAAATTGGATTTTTAACCTAAACTTATTGTTTTTTATACATCCTTCAAAATAAAACAAACGCCTAAGTATGCAGATCTGAACTGCCCCCCCCCCCCGGGGTTAAAACGGGGGGGGGGGGGGGGATTCTTAATGTAGACGGGGGGAGAGACACGGAGAATTTTTTGAAACGGGGGGGGGGGCAAGCAGGGGGGGAAAAAAACAAAGGAGAAAAAAAGGAGAAAAAAGAGAAAAAAGAAGGGAAAAGGGAAAAAGGGACAAAAAAAGCGGAAATAAGGTAAAAATAGGTCTAAAATGGCTTAAAATACCCTGAAATATGCTAAAAACTGCAAAAAATTCGCGATGATGGCGTCATCCCCCCCCCCCCTAGGTCAAAAATGGCGTCATATTTTTGAGAGCAACTTTTTACATTTTTTGAACGGAATTGGGGGGGGCAATAAAACGGTGGCAAATACAAAGTCTAAAAATGCAATAAAACGGGGGGGGGGCAAATCCTCAATAAAACGGGGGGGGGGGCATTTTCAGACCGTGCACAGGTCTGCGATATGGGTGAAATACATTTTGGATGAAAAAACAATATTATGGGTAAAAAAAAATAATGCTCCTTGTGTTAAATAACCGCAATTTCGAAATCGGAGAGGGGTTGTTTCCATACATGGGCAAGTTGGTCCGGAGTGGGGGGTTAAACCCCAAATTAGGGGGTGGGGTTAAAATCCAAATAACGCAAAATACCCGTATCGTTTTTTAAAGTGCATTTTACCCATATCGTTTTTCGATTTTGAAGGAAAAATAGGTAAAAAACACTAATTTTAGGTCAAAAAGCCCTTTTTATTGCATTTTTGAGCTTTTTATTGCTTAAAACATTCATTTTAACCTCAAAACTTAAGTTTGGAGGTAGTTAGAAGTCATTTTAAAGACATATTTTTTCTTCATTTTTCCAAAATGGGGGGGTTGGTTAACCTTTCCCCCCCCCACTTCTTAGTGGGGGGGTTAACCCCCTTCTCAGAATTTGGGGGGGTTAACCGCCCCCCCAGCCCCCCCGTGCCCATGTATGTTGTTTCGAGATCGTCTGAATTTAGGAGGGGGTGTCGGCAATTTTTAAATTGTTTGGAGGATAAAATATAACTCCTCTCAACCCAACACTCTTTAAACGTATGGTTCGAATGGCAGTGGGTTATTCCTGGATATTAATGTTATTATCTTACTTGTCAGATTTATATATAATTTTTAAACATTGTACTTATTTGTTATTAAAATTGTAACGTGTAACATAAACATTTTTTATTCATTCACATTAATTATTTTTATTGTGTAATAGGTTTGTGGAATCTGATTTGTCTTCTGCTGCACCCAAACCCGGAGTTACGGATAGATATTCAGAATCTGAGTGTTCATTTTTGGTTAAAACAATCTGTGGATATACACAATTATAAATTGGAAGATGTCTTAACGTATTACGGTAAGTCATGTGGTAAATTATTTAGGTGGTTTATTGTGTTATCTCATTAAAAGAAAGGTAAAAAGAAGGGGGGAAGGTAAGAGGAATTTTAAAATAAGAAACTAAAGTAGTGAAACTAACATTAATATAATTATAAAAAAAAAATTTGAAAAAATTTTTTCAAAAAAATTTTAAAGAAAGAAAGTTATACTGAAAGTGATGTATATTTACGGTTAAGAAAATTAAAATATAAACCATTAATGTTAAAGAAATCCGTGTTGTAAAATCAGAATAAAACCCAAAGGATATCAATGTTTTTTTTACAGTACAAAAAGTTATTTATTTCGTTTTAAGTTAAAGCTATTTTAAAATTTTAAAAGTACTATTTAGTACTTCTACTCATGGGCGTAGCCAGGGGCATACATGGGCAAGTTGGTCCGGAGTGGGGGGTTAAACCCCAAATTAGGGGGGTTAAAATCAGAGAAACACAAAATACCCATATCGTTTTTTTTTCCGAAGTGCATTTTACCTATATCGTTTTTCGATTTTAAAGAAAAAAAGGTTAAAAAAAACGCTAATTTTAGGTCAAAAAGCCTTTTTTATTGCATTTTTGAGCTTTTTATTGTTTAAAACCTTCATTTTGACCTTAAAACTTAAGTTTGGAGGCAGTTAGAATTAGAAGTCATTTTAAAGATATTTTTTCTTCGTTCTTTCCAAAATTGGGGGTTAACCTTTTCTCCATACCCCCCCCCACTTCTGATTGGGGGGAGGGTTAAACCCCCCTTCTCAGAATTTGGAGAGGGGGTTAACCCCCCCCCCCCCACCAGTATCCATGTATGGCCAGGGGGGTTTAGTTTAGGGGGCATAGAGTATAAAAACCCCCTTTTTGGGTCGGCAAAAAGAAAATCTTGGGGTTAGAAGACCCCCTTTTGGGTTGCCAATGATAAAAATTAGGGGGTTTATAACGGTCATTTTTTCGAGCGCTTCGCCCCACTCAGCGCGCGATTCATTGGTCTCCACTTCAAAATTTGTGTTCCTTTGATTTTGTAATGTTGGTATGACATCGCAGGGCTCACCCGATTCCTAGTGTTTTAATTGGTCTCCATTTCCAAATTTGTGTTACTTTGCTTTGTAAATCTTGATACGAACACGCTGGAACCTGGACCCCCTTTTAGATTGTTATAGTAAAATTTAAAATTTATAAGAAGTAATTTTAAAAACATTTTCTCGCACTTTGCATTGCTCAGCTGTAATTTTATGTACTCATTTGACAGTTGGTAATTGTTTTGGAAATCAAAAATTTTAAGGTATCAAATTGTTTGTAAAAAAATTTTTGTTTGTTTCGTGGGAAAATAACAAAGTATGGTGGCATAAACAAGGTAATTAACACTCCGCACGAATCGCAGAAAAATTTTTTAGTACTTTTATAAAGTTAGGATTTGGACCCCCAACCCCTTTCCGAAATTTTGCTCAGGGTTGGACCCTTCCCTTTCCGTAATCCTGGCTACGTCCATGCTTGGACTCCCTACTTTTGACGACAACTTCAGGTACTGGTGTGCTCACAAAGCTATACATACTAATTTAAAATTTTTTATTTGTTTTTTAAAAATCCTTAAAACACGGCCAAAATTGTGGTTTAACTTGTTGTACGTCAGCAAAACATGACAAATCCTTTAGATAAGGACTTTGGAATAGGTGAACACTGCATGCAGTGAACACTTTAGCGGTAAAGTTTGCTAACATAGTTTATTGATGTTGGACGAAGAGTCTCAACCATTGGGGTGAAATTTTTTCGCTCCTCCTGGCTTGTCTTAGCGCCTGCTCTTTGCATAATCTGCGTAGGGGAGATAAATTTCAGGTAATGGAACAACAACAACAACAAGATTGCGGTTGTTACAACAGTACTTATTAAATTTTGACATTCATGCAATTATGAGGTGTTTTTTTGTTGTTGTAGAACCAGCAGAACTGAACCCACCCAAGTATTTGGCGGAGTTCCGAAAGCTAATCGAAGAGGATGGCGGAAGGTCTGGATCTTTTGTGATGAGCAACTTGGAAAGCCTTTAGTTCGGCCTAAATAAAGAAGGGAGCTTTGGAATTTATGTAACCCCAGATCTTTTGTCCTAAACAAACTGGAAAACATTTAGCTTGGCCTAAATAATAAAAGGACCTACAGGATTTATTTACCCCGGATCTTTTGTAATAAATAGTCTGGAAGTGGAAAGCTTTAGTAAGCTTTGGGGTGTATCTTTACTCATGAGCAACTTGGAAAGCCTTTAGTTCGGCCTAAATAAAAAAGGGAGCTTTGGAATTTATGTAACCCCAGATCTTTTGTCCTGAACAAACTGGAAAGCGTTTAGCTCGGCCTAAATAATAAAAGGATTTATTTACCCCGGGTCTTTTGTAATAAATAGTCTGGAAGTGGAAAGCTTTAGTAAGCTCTGGGATGGATCGATGGATCTGCAGTCATGAGCAACGTGGAAAGCCTTTAGTCCCGTCTACCGAAGCGATGAAGAAAACTCTGGGATTTATTATACCTCGGATTTTTGTTATAAACACCATGAAAAGTCATTAGTTCAGCTTTAGCCTAAATAATTAATAAATCTCTGTAATTAATATACCCCGGATATTTTCTAATAAACAACTTGGGAAAACTTTTCGTTCGACCTTAATGATAAAGAGAACTGTGGGATTTATATAGCCCAGTTGGGATGTGACCAAATTCGCCCTCACTTCACAATAAACGACATTTATTTTAGATGGGGTGTTTATATTGGCGGAATAGACTAAACCAAAAGGAAGCGTCTGGAGTATGGACACGTTTGTGCCCTTTAGGGCAGTGCTCACTGTCTGTCGGTATAAGCAACCATGAAAATAAGTACAAGTTGCCTTTCTTAGCAGTGGATAGTTTACTGGGCAAAAGGGAAGTGAGAAATCGTAAAAATGGCTGATTATTGTACTGAAATTTATTATTGCATTTGGCCAACAACAAGTCAGCTGTGTCGTCACAGAATTTACGAATGGCAGAGACGGCTTTAAAGAATGGCAAAGAAGAAAAAACTGGAAGATAAGACGTAGGGTAACTGACTTAATTTCGGCCACCTTTTTTTATTTTTTTGAATAAGTTTTTTCTGGTTTTTCAATCAAGCCGAAATTTGGCCTAAAAATCAAACAATAGCTATATTTGTTATTCCAGTGCAAAATTTAAATATTTCTGTTACACTTAAAAATCAGTGAAGGTTTGGACTTTTTATTTAAAGTGGCCGGAATTTAAGGAGCGTGCCATTTATTTCGGCCACCTACAAAAAACTGGCCATAACTATTGCTTAAACGAACAATAAAAATTTTTTTAAAGGTTGCAAATTTAAAATGGGATGGTTTGGAGAGCCAAACATAAAGAGTATTGTTCTTGGTATATATAACTTAATTTAAATAGTTTGGAGTTTTTGCCGTTTGCAGAGAACGGAGAGGGTTTAACACCGATTAGGTTATTTCAAAAAAGACATTTAAACATGGTATACTATTTATGTTTTTATTCAAAAGACCTTTGATAAGAATACCCCTATTTAGTTTAAAAGGTAGAATTTAACTTGTATTCTCGCCTTTTTATTTTTTGTTCAATTTTTTTAATTTTTGGCTTTATCGTTTATAGATTTAGATTTAACTTAAAAAACGTCAAAACAAAGTTAAACGAGCAAAAAAGAATAATCTTTATAAATACGGTAGTACAATGATATCATCAATTTAAAAACGGCAGAGAAATAATTCCAGGCAGGTTCTTAGGACGACCCAAATTTTAAGGTGGCCGAAATTAACGGAATCTTAAAATGCGCAGTTAGTTAAACGCATTGCAAAATGATTTTGAAAAAAATATCAAAACATGAAGAAGTGTGTGTTGGCGCTTTTTGCGGGGAAGGGAGGTTCGCTTTTTGCTTTTGTTTTGCGAGGGGCGGTGTGTGTAATTAACAATTTTGAGCCTTAAATAGATAAGATATACTTTAAGGTTATTATATCTGTTTCTTTGCAGTTTCACTCACTGATCTTGTGTGTGTGCTCCTTTGGGGCTTGTGTTGCTCGGTGCCCGCTTGCTTCGCTCTTTTGTGCGTTTCGCTTGATTTTTTTTGTTGATTGTTGATTGTGTTTTTTTTGCCTTTTTTTTGTTATTTGTGCTGTTCTTTTTGTTTTGTTTTTCTTGGTGGCGTTGAGTGGCGAAATTAGTTTTTTTAAACTAAATGAATCGTTTGAAAGGAAAATAGGGACTTTAATTGTGATATTTTGTGATTTAATTATGTTGATAATCTAGGAAAATGTCTTTGGATGTTTTAAAAAGTAGGAGTCTGGTCTGGGGTTGTTGTTTGTTTTTATGAGAATAAGAATATAGTTTTTGGAAAATAAATGTATTATAAAATGGTGTGTTTCTGTGTTGATAAGGTTATGTTAAATTTAAAATGAGTTGGTGGATTTTATAATGGTGGCTTGGTAGTAAGAATCTGTTATATGGTATAGAAATAAGGAAGGATTAAACTGTCGTAAGGAATATAAATATAAGATTTTAGAATGAGAATTGTTAGGGATTGTATATAAATAAAAAGGGGGAATTTCGTTTGTATGTAAAAGGTGTTGAGGCTAGGGGGGGTGGGGTGTGGAGGTTTTTGCTAGGGGGGGTGGGGTGTTTTTTTTTGAAAAAAAGGGTGTGTTGGGGTGTTTTTTTTTTTCGAAAAATTGAATTTTTTGAGAAATTTGTTTTTGTTTTTTGGGATTGTTGGTGGGGGGGTGGTCGAAAATGGGCCTTAGGGGGGGGTAGGGGTTCAAGAGGTGGATGGGGGGGGAGGGGGGTCAAAAATGGGCTTAGGGATGGGTCTAGAGGCGTAGGGTGACTGCTGGTGACTATGGTAAAAAGATTTGGAATTTTGTTTGGGGTGATAGGTGTTTAGGTGTATTTAAAGGATTATCCTTTTTTTGCTGAATAGATTAAAAAAAAGTTGTATAATATGCTGTATAAAAACGCTATGGTAAAAATTATTGTTTTTTGGGACATAGGTCAGGGGGAAGGGGGGTAGGGGGGGGTCGCCCCCCCCCCCCTACGCTCTAAATTCCCCCTGGCTTTTTTGTGCTTGACTGCTGGTTTTTGCAGAGATAAAAATGCTTAAATAGTTAATTTGTAAAAATTGTGATTTTGAGTAGAAAAATGGTAAAAAGAGGGGTGTTTTTTTTGGGGGGTGTGCTGGAGGTAAAAACTCCCGGTGGCTGAGTGAAGGTGGTGCTTGTTTGGGAATAAAAGGAAATTCGGTTTTTTTTATGGATTCTGGATAATTCTTCTCTCGAGAATCGTTTATTTATATTCTGGTTTTTTCCTTTTTCTCTGCATATATGGATACATATTGTTTGGGAAATGAGTGTCATTATATAAAATCGTGATTGTGCTCTTTTTTAAATTTGGAAATAACAATATACAAAATGGTGTCGGTGTTTTTATAATGTGGTTTGTTTGGTAGAGATATTCTTATTGCTGACTAAAAGAAGTCAAGCGAGAGGATGGCTTCTAACTTTTTAAAAACATCATGAGGAGACATGTAGATTATCAACATAATTAAATCAAAATTCGCATTTAGTTGAGTTATTTTGCGTTTCAAGGATTATTTTATTTAAAGTTAGGTAACTGATTAATTTCGTCTAATTCGCTTAGGGTTTAAAATTGGCTTTTTTTTGAAACAAAAAGACTAGGCTTGCTGGTTTGTTGGTTTTTTTTTTTATAAATTCTATTCAAACAATTTCATACAAAAAGTACTTTTTTTGTTTTCTTTTTTTGTTTGTGTTTTTAACTGTAAATTTAGAGCGGAAGGATACTTAAATATCTTCTATTTGGCTCAAATTGTTTTTTCTGTTTTATATTTAAAAATGTAGTTTCATATTTTGTCTGGTTTTGAGATTCTATTTCGGTTTAAAATTTCGTGGCTTTTTGCGTTTTTAATATCTTGTTGTATTTATAAGATATTTTTTGCTCGTTTGCTTTGTTTGCGTTTTTTTAGCAAAAATAAAATTGAACAAAAAAATCGTTGTGAAACTTGTTTTTTTGGGTTTTGCTTTTTTGGTCTTTCTGATGGTTTTAAAATTCAAACGAAAAAAATTAGTTTCTCAGAACATACTAGGGTAAATTAATATTTTAAATTTCTTGTTCGTTTGATAGTTTATGATTTTTAGGTGGGGTGAAATGGGTGTGAAAAGTTCGATTCCTGATTTTTAGTGTAAGAAATATTTAGATTTTGCTGGTGTGAGATATCTTTGTTTGATTTTTAGGAATTTCGGCTTCAATTGAAAAAGCAGAAAAAAATTTATTCAAAAAAAAAAAGGTGGGAAATTCGTGGTCTTCGTTTCTCTTCATTCTTAAGGTCTCTGCCGTTCGTCAAATTCCTGTGAGAAGCTGCTGTTGTTGGAAATGGATAATAAATTTGTAGTTTGCTTTTCTCGTTTAATTTTCCCTTTACTGCTAAGGCTTGTCTTTTTTCTGGTTTGTTGTGGAAAAAAAAAGAAGTGAGATGCCTAAAAGGGGGGAAAGTGTCGTGTCAAGCTTCTTGGTTTGTCTATTCGGCAATATAAACCCCAAAAAATGATGTCGTTTTTCAAGTGAGGGCATTTCATTCCGATCCACTGGGCTATATAATAAATCCGTTCTCTTTCTTCTAGTTTCCAGTTGTTTATTAGAAAATATCAGATTCCTTTAGTAGAGTTTTTTAGGAAGCTGTGTTTCTGGTGTTAAAATCGGGGTTGATCGGTTTTCTTCGTCGGGGAGGTTCTGGTGGAGAAGGAGAGACTAAAGCTTCCCTTCCGATTTTACAAAAGACCGGGGTATCGGAGTCCTTTTATTATTAGGCCAAGCTAAATGTTTTGCAGTTTGTTTAGGACAAAAGATCTAGGGTTATAAATCCCAAAGCTCCCTTCTTTATTTAGGCCGAACTAAAGGCTTCCAAGTTGCTCATCACAAAAGATCCAGACCTTCCGCCATCCTCTTCGATTAGCTTTTGGAACTCCGCCAATACTTGGGTGGGTTAGGTCTGCTGGTTCTACAACAACAAAAAAAACACCTCATAATTAATGAATGTTAAAATTTAATAAGTACTGTTTAACAACCGCAATCTTGTTGTTGTTGTTGTTCCATTACCTGAAATTTTTTTCCCCCTACGCAGATTATGAAAGAGCAGGCGCTAAACAAGCCAGGAGAGCGAAAAAATTTCACCCCAATGGTTGAGACTCTTCGTCCAACATCAATAAAACTATGTTAGAAACTTTACAGCTAAAGTGTTCACTGCATGCAGTGTTCACCTATTCCAAAGCCTTATCTAAAGGATTTGTCATGTTTTGCTGACGTACAACAAGTTGAACCACAATTTTGGCCGTGTTTTAAGGATTTTTAAAAAACAAATAAAAAATTTTAAATTAGTATGTATAGCTTTGTGAGCACACCAGTACCTGAAGTGGTCGTCAAAAGTAGGGAGTCCAAGCATGGACGAAAAATTACTGAAAGGAAGGGTCCAACCCTGAACAAAATTTCGGAAAAGGGTTCGGGTCCAAACCTAACTTTATAAATTAAAGTACTAAAAAATTTTTCTGCGATTCGTGCGGAGTGTTAATTACCTTGTTTATGCCACCATACTTTGTTATTTTCCCACGAAACAAACAAAAATTTTTTTACAAACAATTTGATACCTTAAAATTTTTGATTTCCAAAACAATTACCAACTGTCAAATGAGTACATAAAATTACAGCTGAGCAATGCAAAGTGCGAGAAAATGTTTTTAAAATTACTTCTTATAAATTTTAAATTTTACTATATCAATCTAAAAGGGGGTCCAGGTTCCAGCGTGTTCGTATCAAGATTTACAAAGCAAAGTAACACAAATTTGGAAATGGAGACCAATTAAAACACTAGGAATCGGGTGAGCCCTGCGATGTCATACCAACATTACAAAATCAAAGAAACACAAATTTTGAAGTGGAGACCAATGAATCGCGCGCTGAGTGGGGCGAAGCGCTCGAAAAAATGACCGTTATAAACCCCCTAATTTTTATCATTGGCAACCCAAAAGGGGGTCTTCTAACCCCAAGATTTTCTTTTTGCTGACCCAAAAAGGGGATTTTTATACTCTATGCCCCCTAAACCCCCCTGGCCATACATGGATACGGGTGGGGGGGGTGGGGGGGTTAACCCCCTCTCAAAATGCTGAGAAGGGGGGTTTAACCCTCCCCCCCCAATCAGAAGTGGGGGGGGGAGAAAAGGTTAACCCCCAAATTTTGGAAAGAACGAAGAAAAAAATATCTTTAAAATGACTTCTAATTCTAACTGCCTCCAAACTTAAGTTTTAAGGTCAAAATGAAGGTTTTAAACAATAAAAAGCTCAAAAATGCAATAAAAAAGGCTTTTTGACCTAAAATTAGCGTTTTTTTTAACCTTTTTTTCTTTAAAATCGAAAAACGATATAGGTAAAATGCACTTCGGAAAAAAAAACGATATGGGTATTTTGTGTTTCTCTGATTTTAACCCCCCTAATTTGGGGTTTAACCCCACTCCGCCACTTGCCCATGTATGCCCCTGGCTACGCAGTGAGTGACAAATTTCATTGTATGTTGTTATTACTAAGACAAGTTTGCGTATTTGCTACATCAGCCTGTCGAGAGCTTTCATATGAGTGAAAACACGACACTTAAAATAAAAATTAAAAAAATTACCATTTTTTATACTTCGGGGTATTTGGGGGTATGTAACCCGGTAACCATAAAAATTTTTAGCCTAAACTTAATATTTCTGCAATCAGAACGTATAGAGCTTTCAACCGAAAATAAACACGGCTTATAAATAATAAAAACAAATAATCACCCCTTACTAATTTTTGGAGTACAAAAAGGTCTGTATTTTGGTTACCCGACAATTTAGAGCAAATTTTTTTAAATTTTTGAAATCAGCACGTTGGGGGGGGGGGGGGGGGGGGGGGGGGGGGGGGGGGGGGGGGGGAAAAATTAACCCCCTTGGGATATACGCCCTCAGGATACCCGACCCAAGTAGGGTTCCCCTAACAAATTATATTTAAATTTTGGGGGGAGGGGGGGCGCTGGGGGCAGGGAAAGTATGGGCGGGGGGGGGGGGGGGGGGGGGGGGGCCCCCCCCCGGGGGGGGGGCCGGGGGAATCTGCACAAAAATTTTGAGACGTAATGTAAGAATTCATATGGTAAAAAGTTAGAAATTCGGCTGAAATAAATTGCCCCTAAATTTGGGGGGTTTTGGGGCTAACCCCCCAAAATTTTTGAAAAAAAATTTTTTTCAGGAGGTAGCCAAAAGCTCAAGGACCTTAACTTCAGATATATGCATATTGATCGCGGCGCGTTCAAAAGTTATAAGAGCCAAACAAAAATTTTTTGTCACAATTTTCCCAGTATCGCTAAAAAAACAGAAAATAGACGTGCCATCAAACGGGTTTTAGCCTAGCTAAGGTTGTACACAAGGTACTAACCGTGAGAATTTCAAAAAGTTTTTTCTGTAGATTGGACCCTGTAAGGCAGTTATGTAGACAAGAAAAAACTAATTCAATCTTGCAAAAACGATAATACATAAGAAAAGACAAAAAGCTGTGAAATCAAAAAGGTTTTAAAGAGAAAAAAGGTTTTAATCTTGCTCACAAAAAGCTGTGAATTTTTTTTCAATTTTTTGCTCTACAGTGGGAAACTCGTAAGTTGTAAGCTGAGTCTGCCCGGCAGTATTCTTTGCCTAATTTAATGTATTTTTTTGGTTTAGGAGAACCATTGTTTATATTTTTTGATTGTTTATATTTTTTTATTTTTTTTATTTTTATAATAGTTGATGTATACACTCCCCGATTTGAAAAAGATTTTGACATTTACTTTTTCACTTGTTTTGATTATTGTCATTTTTTGAAATATTTTACTAAGAAATTTCCAATTTAAGTTAACGATTTAAATTTTTAAAAAATTAGATTTATGACTTCATAAAAATCATATATTTTTAAAGTTCATAAAATCTTTTATTATTTTGTAACAGATTTTTTTTTTACTGATTATTTTTGGTTTAAACAGTGCTGTGGCATCACTCGAAAAGAATAACGGTAATATTGAGGGTGCGGATTCTATTTTTCTCCTTTCAGGGGGTTATTCAGGTATTTTTCTAGTGAAAATAAAGTTTTTATTAGTTTTTCTAGAGTTTTTAAGTTTTCAAGTATTACCAAGTCTAAATAAAATTATCAAACAAAAACTGTGCATATAGTTACAAAATCTTCATAATTAGATCTCACCGACGGAATATTTAATTTATACAAAAAAGATCGTAGGTTACAATCATAAATGGTATATTAAATCTCCATTTTTGCTAAAGATTTTCTGGCACTTGCTTCATACAAAAGGCAAAAATAATCTATTATACCTTTTTAAAATTCCCTATATATATTTAGTACGTGAAGTGAAGGTACATATGTACATGTTTGCATATTTTAAAGTTTTAAAACGTTGGCCATTTGTAGTTTATTTTCTAGTTTGTTTTTTGAGTTCCAGACCACGGACGTATAAACTAAATTTTCTATTGAAACATCAAAGTGTTGGAAAATGCAAAAGTAAGAAAGAAGAAGGGGGTAGAAAAATTTACTAACGATTTATATCTTGATAAGCGATACAAACAAAAATTAAAACGTTTATTGTCCACATAATTAATACAAAAGCTTTCGACCTTATAATCTTCGGTCATCTTCAGTTGTATACACTATAATAAATAAGAATGAATACAATATAAAGCTAAACCGAATTTGCATAATAAAATTTGTATATTGAAATAGCATGAAAATTACAAAAAATTATATTTTAAAAACAGCAAACCAAAAGAAAAGAAAATTAAATACCTAAAGTTTTCCAGGCTAAAATTAAGGGCGTAACCGCTCTCCGCCAGGCAGAAATAAACAATAAACCCGCGAGCGAGAAAAATTAAAAAAAAAGTTTTCAGTGGTTTTGTAACCAATTATTATATAGTTGAATCATGTGTTTCTTTGCACGTGATCTATTCTTACAGAACGAGTGGTTAATTTATCACTCATCTACTTTTAACCTGACCTGATAGAATTTATCTTTAATATTTTTAAATTTAAATTATACAAAATTACGAAAAGGAATATGTATAATTTAAATTTAAAAATATTAGGTGTTTAATTTTCTTCTCGCTTTGTTTTGCTGTTTCTAGAATTTAATGTAATTTTCATGTTATTTTAATATATTTTATTATGCAAATTAGGCTTAATGAAATGAAATTAAATGAGAACTTTATTTCAAAGAAACAAAAATATAAAATTGGATATATATGAAATGTAATTAAATACAATTAAAACACGAAATCATGAATTAAATCAGAATCCATAAAATAATATCGATGAATATTATATTATAATGTTCAATGGGGATAAACAATCAAAAAATATTTCTCTAAAGAAATAAAGGAAGGACACAAGAGCCTTTCGGCTACTAAAAATGCCCATCAATCTTTAGAAAGATTTTAAAATTTTGATTTTTAATTTTGTTTTTAAAACTTTGTAGAGAAATTGAATTAACTATATCAACTGGAAGATAGTTCCAATATTTGCTAACGTGGGAGCTGTATGAATAAAACTTTTTTTTTGATTGAGGAATTTTTAGTTTAAGATTCTGATCGTTTTTACCTGTTTAAGGTCGGTTAATTTTTTCATAATGCACAAACATACATTTAAATCAAACTTAATTCGTCTTTTTCCTAATGATTCTAAGTTATATAATTTTAGGCGTTTCAAATAACTGTCTTCAGGATAAAGGCCACATCTAATGTGCAATTTTCTTGTATAATAACGTTAAACATTTTGTAAAGTATGTCTTTACAAAGGTATGGTGATCAAACTTGACGACAGTACTCAATGATTGGCCGCATGCCTTGTATGCAGTCAAAAAAAGCGCATTTCTTTTCAATGTTTGAAAGCTTAAAAAAATTATATTTGCCATTTTATATGCATTACTTGCAACTTTATATTGTATTCATTCTTATTTATTATAGTGTACAACTGAAGATGACCGAAGATTATAAAATCGCAAGCTTTTGTATTAAGTATGTGGACAATAAATGTTTTAAACTTTTTTTTGTGTCGCTTTATCAAGATTTCTGTTTTCCCCAGGAAAATCTATTGTTCAAATGATTTATATTGTTACATAAGATTTTACAGAGTTTCAGAACTTAATTTTTTTAGAACACTTATCGCTCCTCGGCCCCAGAGAAAAAGAACATATTTGATCATCGGACTTCTGTGTTTTCTCATAATTTATTCTTGTGATATGGGTAATTATAATAAATATAAACATCTATTCGTGGGTTTTTGTCTTTTCTTATGCACTATCGTTTCTGCAAGATTTAATTAATTTTTTTCTGTCTATACTGCTCCTACAGGGTCCAATCTACAGAAAAATCTTTTTGAAATTTCTACGGCTTAGGTTGTGTAGAACAACCTTAGCTAAGGCTAAGGTTGTTCTATGGCACGTCTATTTTCTGTTTTTTTAGCGATACTGGGAAAATTGTGACGAAAAAATTTTTCGTTTGAGCTTTTATAACTTTTGAACGCGCCGCGATCAATATGCAAATATCCCGCGTTAAGGTCCTTTTATCCTTTTAACTTTTATCTGCCATTGAAAAAAAAAAATATCGCAAAAATTTTGGGGGGTTAGCCCCAAAACCCCCCAAATTTAAGGGCAATTTATCCAGCGATAGGCCTAGCTTTTTACC
>JASAMX010023835.1:0-21120 GCA_030248175.1 Microlaimidae sp. YZB2_3 | reverse complement strand
TCTGTACCCTATACCTAAAAAAATATCTGTTAAAAGTGTCGCTCATTACAGTTTTGTAAATTAAGATATAAAACTTAACACAGGTAATCTTGTAATCATTAAACCCAGCACTCGCGGGTTTAGTAAACTCAACACAGGTGTGTTAAGTAAACTAAGCAGGAAAGGTTAACAGAACCAGTTCTGGGCGTAAACTCAACACAGGTGTGTTAAGTAAACTCAGCACAAAAGGTAAACAGGATCTGTTCTGGCCAATCTCTAAGGCTCTCTATATAACCCATGAAAAGCATAGGGTCAGGGAGGAAATATACATAATTACTGGTTGTAAAATTGGCGTTTTTGTGTAATTAGCAATTATCCTGTACCCCTCTTTTGTTCTAAAAAAGTATAAATACTCACAAGATTTCCTTAGCAATCAAATGTCCTGTACTCTCTTTTTATATATATTTATTGTATTTAATTTTGTTTTGCTGTTTTTAAAAAACCTGCAATGGCATCTTTGCAGGTATGTTTTTATATATTTTGTTTATTTTAAATGTTCGCTTATTATAATTTGATTATGTATGCTTGTTCATTGGAAAACGACCCGTTGGTGCTTGCTCTGTCCTGAGATTTCACTGAAGAGCACCAATCAGGAGGCGTCTGAAATTTTGGTGCGAAACGCCAAGGGCTGTCAGGTTTAGCATATAGCTGGATGGTTTTAAATTTCCAGCTATGTGTCTGGCTTGACTCCGCCCTTCTTCCAAGCAAGTACCAACGTCCAGCACATCAACACCACGCCTGTACATATGGTTGTACATTTGTTCTTGCTGTAAAGCTTGTTTACAAAGCTAATTTGTTTTTGATGGTTAGATTTGAAACAAGCAGCAGTTAAAGAACAACAAACTGCAATCGTGGTATAGAACAGACGGTTTAGATATAGCTGGCTTAGTATAGTTATAAAATTACTAAAGCTTTCTATGTTTATTCCTGAAGTTCAAGATTGGAGGATCTCAACAGCTTATTTCTTTTTTAGGTTTCAATAAAAACAAGACCTTAAATGGTTTTAATTGAACAAACCGGTGTAAATATATTTAGTCAATGAATATTTTAAACATAAATATAAACATTTTAAAGTGCCTTGCTTTATATGTTTTGCGTTAGGTTCAATGTTATCAACTTTAAAAAAATGAAATATAGTTTTTTAAAACGTTATTGTAAACTAAGTTCAATTATAAACGCCCAATTAAACTACCCCTGTTAAGTTATGCAACGTTATATATCACAAGCTGAAAAATATTTCTAAATAATACTAAATTTACCCATGTTCTTTAATTATAGTTTCCGCGGTGCCGTGAGGTTTAGTCTCCGTGTGGATAATTTATTTATAAAAACAAAAAAATAATAAGATGAATTTAAATTACAAAATTTACCCACGTTGTTTAATTATAGTTAGTGCGGTGCAGTGGCGCTTCAGACAAAATTTACCTACGCTGTCTAAATATAGTTGGCGCGATGGCGTGCGCCAATGATTGCAATCATAATTTTAAAACAAAATAATAATAATAAGAAGCAAATGAACATGAATTACAAAATTTACCCACGTTCTTTATAGTGGACGCGGTACTCTGGTCTAAATTGCAGTGTGGCACCCCCGCACCAGTTATAGTTGTTGCGGTGACGTGAGGCTCAATCAAAGTAGGCACTTCCCCGCCACCGATGATTGTATTTATTCTTTTGGAATAAAAAAATTAGAAGAAGATGATGAACATTAATTACAAATTTTATCCAGATTCTCTGATTATAGTTGGTGCGGTACCGCAGGGTTTAATCGCCGCGTGAACGATAAAAAAATATTGATTTTAAGATAATGAGCGTTAGAATTATAATAATAAATAGAAGAAAATGAACATAAATTACAAAAAATTTTCCCAACGTTCTTATTGTTCCCATTATATTAAAACTGTTAAAAAAGTAGATATCATCAATGGAATGATTTTTGTCATTGCGTAGCTAAAACTTTAGTTTATTAGGCTATTTTTTAATTTGATTTAAAAAAGGGTAGACTAGCCTTAGAAATGCTCTAAGAATAGAGCAGGAAAAAGGGAGATTTTTCCCCGGGTGTATGTGTAAACAGAAAAGATGTGGACTAGTCTGAGATGGACATTATGTGGACTATAGGAAATTTGTTTTTTGGTTTGGGAAGCTGCCCACTGAACAAAATTTCGACCATATATTCGTTGATACATTGAACTAATCACACAGCAGTGTTGGATTTTTTTAGTCTGATGAAATGTTAATTTGAAAAATCATACTCACAGCAATCTTTGACAAGCGCGAAATCGCCACTTTTTCAAATTTATAATTGTTTCTTACATATACAAATATAACCTTCTAATTGAAAAAGTGGCAATTTCACGATTGCTTTGAGTATGAATTTTTTAATTAAAATTTCATCAGACTAAAAAAACGCAACAGTGCTGTGTAATTAGTTCAAGTTAACGAATAATTATCATATGGTAGAAATTTTTATTCAGTGGGCAGCTGGCCAAACCAAATGCAAATTTCTTATAGTCCACATAATGTGCATCTCAAACTAGTCCACATTCTTCTCTGTCTAAACATATGCCCAGGGAAAAATCACATCTTTTTCCTTTTTTATTCTTAGACCATTTTTCAAGGCTAGTATTATTATATATTACCCGTCCTTTGAAGATAATATGCTAATAAAAAATTGAATTAGAGTTAAATTTCTTACTTCCTGCCAAATCATTCTCCAAAAGTCGATAACCGTGTTACTTTTCGGACCCTGGGTGCAGATATATTTTGCTTTCGTCGTCAGTCCGTCCACATAATTGGCGTGTATGTAATCATTGGGCGGTGGTGCATCTTTTAAAACAACACGCGTGTGATCAAAACATTTAATGTCCCCGTATCGGTTTTTGTTTAAAGGATGATTAGCCTGGAATACTGTTGTAGCTAAATCCTGGTCCTCATCCGTCAAAGTTTTGTATTGCGCCTGAAGTTTGCTATAAAAATAAACGAATTAATAACATAAATAAATTCCCTGATGTCAATAATTTAAGACTGGTTTACACTACATCACTTAAGTAAGATGTATGACGTATAGTTATGAAATATGGCGTAAAACGTAAGAACCATCATTTCACACTATGACATCTCAGGGGCCGGTTCCAGCGATCGACCTAACTTTTAGGTGCTCACCTAAACTCAAATTTAGGTGCGCGCCTAACTTGTGACTGTTCCACAGAGCGACCTAAAGTTAGGTGGGCACCCAAATGGTCACCTAACTCTGGGATTTAGGTGAGCATATTTAGGTCAGCCCCGGGGGTGTCCCAAGTCAGTTAGGTGCGCACCTAACTCCGTATTTTGCACTGTTTTTACGTATTATTATTCCAGAATGGGGTTGATGCTTCCCATTTTCAATATTAACAATGACAAAAATAATATCAGAGTGATTCGTGAAAGAAAAAATTTACTTAAAACTTTAATAGAAAAAAAATTTTTTAAGCCGTTATTGATTACGAAAGTTAATTTTGTCAAACTTTGTGACTTTTTTAGCAATGATTTTGGAAATAAAATTAATAAGTTTATAAACTGAAATACAAATAATGGCTGTTACTTTACTTTTTTATAGGTGTTTTATTGAGTTTGTTTCTTACAGAAATTAGCACGTACCGCAAAGTTCATAGTGCAGTAGCATTGCCACAATGACTGTAAACTATGCAGTTAAGAAACATTGTCAATCAATTAATGCACAAAAATGATACGTTTAAACCTTAAATATATATTCATCCTTCTATGCAAGTATGTTTGAAATGAGTTCAAACCTTAAATTTATCTTTCATAACAAAAGCATTTGGTTTCCGGAACTTTCGTTGGTTTTTTTTTCAACATCTTCAAAAATCTTCGTCATTTGGGTGCAATTTTTTGATGTACTTTTCTAAAAACTATCGGTTTTTGGCTTTTTTAGAACCTTTAAAAAGAAAAAAAACCTTTTTTTTCTTTTTAATGTAAACCTTCTGCTGGGAAGCTTCTGTTTTAATTGTGGTTTCGTTTGTAAAATTTTATTCACCCAAAAGACGGTTTATCCAAATACGAGATTTTGAAAATGAGATGTTTAAAGAAGTAATTAAAACAGAAAAAACTTTGGCACACTAACATTTGGGGTTTTTTCAAAATATTTGTTTTTTGTGGTAAAAACGCAATAATTTTCAGTGTTTTTTATGTTGTGTTTGCGTTTATGTTAAATTATAATATTTTCATTGATTTTTTTATAGTGCACAAGTTCCCACGCGTTATTCCTGCAAGATAGCTGTCACCGGTGACAGAGTTGTTAAGTAAACACAATAGCACTGGTAGCTAGCTAGCCATATCACCACGCGGTAATAGCTATCACCATGAGGTGGCATTTCCATTTCAGTGTAAACACTTCGTATGTTTAACGTTGGACACAACTGCTCCAGTGATAGCTATAAGCGGTTGCACTACTACTATGGGCATTGCTACCTCAGTGTGAACTGGCTTAAAGGTGCTATGCGGCGTCAATTTTTCTGTTTTTGATTTTAACACTTTTTTATAAAAACTTTACCTTTGCCCCCAATAGCCCACAAAAATTTTTTCAACAAAATATCTTCAGTGGTTCCGAGGGTATGACCCCCCAAACAAAAACAATTGACGTTTTTCAACAATTCTGTACGTGAACGATTGCTTAATGGGTTAACGTATTACGTTACAAATTATGCACTGAAAGAAAGCAGCTATTTTTTACTTTAATTTGATACATTGATCGTTAAAATTAATGCTGTATTTGTCGAGATATTGCGTTTTTCGTACAAAAAACCTCGATTTTTTCGTTAAGAACATCAAACGACGGCAGCAATTTTATGAAGTGTGCCCAACCTTTTTTCCTTGTTGAAAAAAGCCATTTTTGGAAGTTTATAACTCCTGAACCACTGGAGATATTTTGTTGAAAAAAATTTTGTGGGCTATTGGGGGCACAAGTAAGGTTTTTATAAAAATTATCAAAATTGAAAGCTAAAAATTTGACTCCGCACTTCACTTTTAAGGGTTTTTTTAAAAAATGGCGAATTTCTTACTGGGAGCGAATGTGTGGGAGCATTGGTGGTCCCCATATTCGTAACAAGCTCCCTTTAATGATCAATAAAAAAATAAACTATAATAATATGTTGTTTAAAATCATAAAAAAGTTCGAAACAATCACGCCCTGAGCAAAGCGAAGTACAAGAAAAATTTAAAAAAATTGATTTTTTAAAACTTTGAAAAAAATTTTATTTTTTTTCTGGTTGATAAAAAGCTTCCAAAAAATACGTTTCTAGCCAAAATCTAAGGTGTCAACGTGAAATTCTAGGCGCCATTAGCGTCGATTTAGCATATAAAACACATCCTTTCAAAAAATTATGGACATACATCGTGAAAAAACAGACAATACCAATACCACCCATACACGTCCTATTCAATTATAAGCATATGTTTGTTTTTTTTTTTGGGGGGGGGGGTTCCCTACATTTTTACGATTTTTATGAAACAAAAAGATTTGTACGATCTTCAAAAAAGAAAAATATTTTCAGCCGTACGTGCGAGTTAAAAATCTAAAAGTGCGTGGGCACGCATTTAGGTGGGCACCTAAATGAGTTAGATGGGTACCTAAGTGAGTTAGGTGGGCACCTAAACGGTCTAGGTGCCGGTGCCCACCCAGCTAGGTGTGCACCTAAATGCGATATGTGGAACAAAAGTTAGGTGCCCACCTAAATTGCTTAGGTGCCGACCTAGCTGGGTGGGCACCTAAGCAATTTAGGTGGACACTTAAGAGTTAGGTGCGCACCAAACTTAGGTCGATCTCAGGAACCGGCCCCAGTATTCATACGTAAATATTAGACTCCTTAATTTTGGAATGTTTTGGTTTTTTCATTGTGTAAAAAACAAAAAAAAAGAATAAATGTTTTTGGGTAAATGCTAAAGCAAAATCTTTTAAAAACTCTACACTCCTAAAAAATTCTTAAGCGTGCTTTCAAGATAATTATATATAAATGCCCCCGTGTCTTGTATAACTCCAGGAGGTTTTATCATTGTATTTAAAAAAAAAAGATTTTGTAAAAATGATACGCAAGTATTCCTGAACAAACAGTTACACATGTATTTTGTCGATTTTATCCTGCATAAACAAGTATTCGGAAAGGTTTATTTTCAAATGTTTTAAAAATAGAAATTTAAAAAAGCAATTTTAAAAACATAAAAATTTAAAATTAGGTCAATATCGGGCGAGATTTATTAATTTTTTGACCTGAATGAGACTTTTTGGCATATTTTTGCCTATAATAATTGCTTATATATCTGGACAGTGTAACATGCGAAAATTTGAATAAAATCCAACAAAAAAACCAATTTATCCGCTACATCTACTAATTTTGCGCAGTTTTTTTTTCTTCGCTTACGTCAAAATTGACGTAACGATAGAGCACAGTTCTATCGTCTTATACGTATTAAGTGATGCGTTCTACGTCTTAACTGTAATAAAGTGAACTGATAAAGATTACGTGTTACGTCTTAAGTGTTACGTCTTAAGTAATGTAGTGTGAACCAGCCTTTACTGTGTAAACTGTTCCCTAGGCTATAATACCAGTCTTTCTTCAGACAGCAGTGTTGCTTGCCCTCGCGCGGTTGTACTTCCAACGGCTACACGCAGAAAGATGTTTTGCAACGCAAAAATTAATATATATCGATTAGTTTGACTTCATGTAATTTAAATAATTATATTATCAAAGAAATTTTTTATGGACAAAAATAAACTACGATGTGAAAAACTATTAATGTAACAAAACAAGAGATTATAAAAAACCAGGGACTTTTAAATGCATAAGGTTTGGATAATAAGATAAACATAATTAAAAAATAACAAAAATAATGTGAAAATTTAAATAGTTGTTTACGACGAGCGTTTTTGTAAATTGATTTTAGCTTTTTGCAAAAAATCAGGCTTAAGCTTGGTTAAAAATGGTTATCTGCAAGTTTTTATCTTTTTTTTAGTTTTTATTGAGCCCTTATGTGGAAATATATTTACAAGAGGACTGACTGTTTTTAAGCTTAATCCGCAAACATTAAATTTTTTATTTATAACCTAAATATATTTATGATATAATTCCAATTTTACTGTAAATATAACTAAAATTAATTCAGGTCAGAATCACGCCAGAGTCAGCACACGTTGTTTTGCAAGTAGGTAGGAGTTATGCACTTTCCAAAATAAGGCACCTCATCCTGGTAGGAATCTCATACGCGTCCCAAAATTCGATTTGACCCACCCTAAAGTAAAATTCACTTATAAAACATCTTTATACCCTAAACCGAATACGTGGTTATTTGTAAGATTTGAGTTTTTCATTAAAAGTTATGAGCCGATTTATACCCAAAAAATGACCTTTTTTGGAATGTATAATTTATGTTATTAAGGAAATTTTTTTATTAAGCCTTTAATCAAACTAATATTTTTTTGTATTACCAAGTGTCTGGATGTTATAAATAGACTTTTTTTGTTTTCATGGTAGTAACCAATTTTTGATAATAACAGCTTAAATACCCATCAAAGTTTAGTTCTGAAAAATTGGCATGCATGAAACACAGCTTATTTTAATAAACATCAGTTATATTTCATTTTTTTTGTTTTTTAGGTTTTACTTAGGCTTAGGAATAATAAATCGGTAAAAAAACTGAGTTTAAATCCGCGTTTAAAACTAAACAAGTTTTGTGGTCCATTTTTTGTGGGTCTTCAAATTATTAGTTTTTTCAACATTTTTTGATTACTATAGACTTTTACTATTGTTAAAACATATTCTTAATTGAATTTGTTTGTTTACAAATTTTTTTATTAACATCATAAATTCCATATGCCAAAAAAGATCATTTTGGGTATAAATTGGTTCATAACTCTATTCGATAAGCTCACATCTCTAAAATAACCACAAAAACAAAATCTGCGCGTTCGATTTAGTGTAAATATGTTTTATAGGTGTATTTTACTTAAGAATATGTGAAATCGAATTTTGGGACGCGTATGAAAATCGTACCCCTCATCCTAACGGTTGAGAAAAACTCCCCCGGCATTTCGGAGTTGTTTAACAAGTCCTATAAAAATATCTTAGTGTAAAATCACTTAGCTATAACTATAATGTCACAAAATGTTTTAAGATCCAGACAATTTGGAGTTACTGGTCGTTCCTGATTTTTTTATTGGCGATTCTAAAATTAGCATTATCAGGCACTATTAAAAGTTTACCTTTTCACACAGATGACCTACACAAGTGTGCAGTAAGTTGTTTCAAAGTTTTAGTTATTTAGATTTTAATAGGAAAAAAATTTTTTAGCACAGGCACTCTACATAGGCGATTTGGCAAATTATAAAATTCTTAACGTGCTAGCGTCAAAAATTAAACAAAATTGTTCTAGTGCATCGAAAAACCAAGATACACAAACAATTTTACCTCGAAAATTGGTAAAAGGTGCATTTTTTCTTTAACATCATTATACCCTAAATTAGTTCCGTAAACCTAATTTTTACCGTTATTTTTGGGATTTTAAGCGTCTTTAAGCAGATTATAAAAGATTATTGAATAAAGCCAATCAGGTTCTTGCTTTTTGACCCACGCAGAAGCGAAAATTACTTAGGTATTTGCACTTAGAAAGCGTCTTTATTCTTAAACATTAATGCGAAATTAGCTCGCTTATTCTTTATATACTTACTCCGGTCCGATAGTGTTCATTTTCTGGATAAATTCTTCCAACGGTTTTCCGATATGCGCCTCCTGAATCGTCCCATCCGTCATCCCGGTTATAAAAATTTGTATGGGTAGGTATCAAAAAAATTGGAAAGCCCGACCGCCGCTGACGAGTAAAAACAAAAAGTATGAGCTCTGATAAATTTAAAACTAGCCTTGAAAAATACTCTAAGAATAGAGCAGGAAAAAAGGGGCGATTTCTCAACGGGCATATGTTTAGACAGAAAAGATGTGGAGTAGTCTGAGAAACGAAAACAATGACTGCTCTTATAAATATCTTAAAATCAAAATAAGGCGATCGGCCTGTGGCGCAGGAGTGGCGCGGAGCGATTTGTTTTGGCGCGTGTTGCGCCGGGTAAGATTTGGATTAAAGAGCAAGCACTATAATGAAAGAGCCCGCCGGTAACCTTTGAATTCATGCTTATTATTTTCTTTTTCTTGTGATTACTGATTGAAATTGATTACTCGTGAATGTAACATTAAAAATGATCTAATAATAAAGAAGAAAAAACAGGGTGGACGAATTATTAATTAATTTTTATATTATTTTATAATTATTTATTTATATTATTTTATATTTATATTATTTTATATTATTTATATTATTTATTATTAAAAATTATTGGCTTGCAAATTGTTTAAGCTATGTATAATTTTAAAGCACTCATATAAATCAGTTTTGCCTCTTCGATCCTTTAATCTTTCTAAACCTAGGTAATCCAGTCTTTATTCATAACCAACAGGTAACAACTTGCATTTATAAAACAATCTCCTAGTGAAATTTTGTTGCACTTTTTCCAAAATGTTTATATCTTTTTGTAAATAAAGGTTCCAAACTGTACTAGCGTACTGCAGAATTGGTCTAACATAAGACTTATATGCTCTGAGAAGATTATTTTTAGAGTTTGAATTGAATGTTCTAAAAATTAGTGATGTCACTCTCATTACTTTTTTTGCTGTGATTTCACAATGTTTAGAAAATTTCATATCATGAGATATCAAGAGATTTAATAACTTCACATTTATGATCTGATAACTGCAATTGCCAGTCTTGTAACCAGCTGTATATTCTGTTTAAATCTTCTTGAAGTCTTAAGGTTTGAATGTGGTAGTCTTTAGATGAAGATTTTGCAAACAACTTTATATCATCTGCAAAGAGCCTAATTTGTGAGTACTTAACACAATCAACAATATTATTAATATAAATAAGAAAAAGAAATAGACCAAAACAGAAGCCTGAGGAACTGAACTTTTTACAAGAAACGATTTCGATACTGAGTCACTAATTACAACTTTAATATCCCACCCAACTAAAAATTCTTTTATCCATTTTAAAAACTTACCAGAAACATCATATTTTTGTAGCTTATATAACAATTTTTAATGTAACACGGTGTCAAAGGCCTTGGCAAAATCCAAGTATATGACATCAGTTAGAAGTTTATCTTTTAGTGCCTGCGTCCACTCATTAAAAGTTTCCAACAGCTATGTTATTGTAGAATTTTTTGCCTTAAAACCATGTTGAAACCTTGAAAAAATGGAAAAAGACAAGAAGTTCTTCTTTGACAAGCTGTTTTATTAGTTTACAAGAAAAAAAAAGTGAAATGGGATGATAATTTCTTTTAAGCTTTTGGTGCCTTTCTTAAACAGTAAGTTTAATAAATATATTTTCCGATCAAGTTGTAATTCTTCAAAATCAAAAGACATCTGAAAGATTATTGCCAAAAATTCAGCAATAATTTTAGCCAAGCGTTTTAAAAAGTAAGCTGGTAAACAATCAGGTCTTTGGACAATTTTTTTGGGAGCTTTTTTAGGGCTTTAAATACCTTTTTTTTGGTAAATATCATGTTGTTCAACTTTTCAATATTTGATGGATTAAAATTTGGTAAAGTTTTATCATCATTAGTAAAAACGGAAGCAAAGAAATTTCAAATAAGCGCAACTTTTTCAAACTCTTCAGTCACAAAAGTCCCATCGTCTCTTTTAATTGATGGGATAGTTTGTTTTGTTTTAATTTTACGATTAACTAATTTATAAAAATTGTTTAAACCCGCTGAATTAGAATTTTTGTTTTTTTATTGGTGTTAAAATCTCTAGTTTTTTTTTGTTTACTTTGCAAACTTTTTCGTACTTTGATCTTGATTTTTCATCAATATAATGCTTATGCCAAAGTTTTTTCTTTTGATTTTGTAGTTTTTTTATATGTATTTGATATTGTACAATTTTTTTGATTGCTTTTTTAATTGACTATTGATTCCTAATAACAAAATATTCTTGAATCTCTGCCAAGCATTTTCTACTGTGCCACATTCCCCAAATAAAATTTTCCAGTTGATTGTAGATAAGTACAAACTTAGCATATCATAATCTGTTTTTAAAAAATCAGGTATGTAGTTTTGAATCTTATTCTTAGGACTGTCAAATATTTTAAGATTAATTTTAGATAAAATATTGTCATGGTCTGATTGTAAAAACTGGGCGCAACAGTGACATTATTAAAAAATTCTTCATCGTTCGTGAACAAAAGATTCAGATAATTATTCTCACCAGTTGGTTGGGAAACAAGCTGATACATACCTAGCTCAATAAGAAACTTAAACCAATTACTTTCATTTTGCAAAATTACCATAATTTTTATGAAAAAATGATTTGCTATTTTAATTGCAATTGATCGAAGTATTATATATTCAAAGATAAATGCATAAGCTATGCAAAATTCAAAAATAACTTTTTTTTATTTTTGGCTGCACCATAGTTGTCCAGCAATTATTTTATTTACATATCAAACACAATTCTTATGTGTTATTTTCATAATATGAATAATGGTATCCCAGCTGCTGTGTCGTTTGAATTTACCAAAGTTCAACATCTCCTATATATAATAGGTTCTCTATAAATATCAATGAATCTCAGTTAAGATGACTTCTGTAGAAAAATTTCAACCGCCAATAGTTCTATTGCATCATACTTTTCTTTCATTTCAACTTCAACTACTCTAAAATATTTTTAATTATTAGAACTACTCCACCTCCTCGCTGCTGCTTGCGATCCCTTCGATAAACATTAAATTCTCTATTTTTGATGATCATTCAGTAAACCATGTTTTACAAATAAAGCAGATATCAACAGCACCATAGATAAGGCTATCTCCTGAACTCAGAACATCAAGCTCGTCTAAGGAGTTAGCAAGGCTTCTTGCATTCATACACAAAATTTTTATACTAGGTATACACTTTAGTTTACTATAATGGTAATTAAGTCGCGAAATATCCTATTTTGAAACCTTTAGAGGAGCCTTGAGAGTGATGTCGAACAAAAAGGGATCAACCATCAGCAGAATACCGAAGTAAAACATTTTTGTTCCATTTTTCATTTTTCCAAATTTTCCATGCTAAAAGTGTTCCATGAGTTTGTAAGGGCGGGACATCAAACGGCGGGAATATTTAGCTCCTCCGACAATCTCTCCCACGGAGCAAAATCTGATCACGTGATAACGAAAACCATATGACATTTTAGAATTTTTATATGCCGAGGTGTTTTTGTTCTGCTCTCTTAGTTCTCAAAGTTTGCCAAGCAATTTTTTTTGACAGACTCTCTCTTCCTCAGTCAGAGACGACCTTTGTAAACGTAAACTTTGTCATATTTGGTGAAATCCCTTAGGCGACCGCGGAATGAAATAACTTATTAGGAATAAGTTTATTAAACTCAACGGTACTGTAGAAGTGACAGAGCCGTCGCGACACCCGTCGCGCTGAATAATTATAAAAAAATAAAAAAATCAATAATGGAAATGTTCATTGTATTTTGAATTAATTTTATTACGCGGCCTGAAGTCTGTAAAAAATACAGCTATAGTGTGTCATTGAATCTTTTGAATTTGGTTTTAATTTAACACCTAGTGAACTGAGTAAGTTCATCTTGTAATTTACATAAAATGAACCAAAATTTTATACCAAATTTCCAATATTTATTCAAAATGAATATATCAATATAAAAACATAAGTAAAAAACATATACTATGATAGAAAGTAATTTTTTCATGCTGTTTTAATATCTTTTTGCACAATAAATTACGTTTTCAGATATAAATTGGTATGTTTTTATTTTATTTTTTTTTATTTTAACCATTTAAAATATTTGGAAATGGATTTAAAATGAACTGCTGGCATTAATCCAACAATATTCAGTGTTTAAGTAATGTCGCTTTCTGATGGCATTCGAGTTTAATTAACCTAATTTTCAGCAGCATGGGGCGGTTTCTCGCTCTTCCAATACAAAAATTTCAATTGGGTGGATGACTTCACCCGTATCATTACCATCAAGATTTTTTAATAACTCAGCTACGTTTTCCTTTTCTTTTTCCCTGTTATCATTCTCCCGAAAGCCAGAAACAACCAGCATTGTCTCATGTTCTTTTCAGACCTCAATGCGCTTGAAATAACTGTCTATCATAGGTATCAAACGATTAAATACTTCTTCGCACACCATAGCCACCAGCTCCACATCAACACCAGAAGCCTGTGCCTCCTCCGGGCGAGCCTCTCCTACACATCCGCCAACTTCTGCTGCAAAGCCGCATTCTCCGCTTCTATCCTGGCGATTTGATCTTTTTTCTTACTTGTTCTGCTTGCACGAATTTTGGCGAACTTTAACGTAAGTGGTTGAAAACCAAAATATTTAGCGTAATTGGGTAAAAACAGAGTTATGACCCCCTCAAAAAAAGGCGTTTTTCGACAATTCTGTACGTGAAAGATTGCTTAATAGGTATAACGATTTAAGTTACAAATAATGCACTCAAAGAAAGCGGCTACTTTCTACTTTAATTTAATACCTTGATTGTAAAAATTGATGCAGTATTGGTCAATATTGCGTTTCTTGTACAAAAACACTCGATTTTTTTTCGCTAAAAACATGAAGTGACGGCAAAAATGTAGAGCAAACTTCATTAAATCGTGCCATCGTTTGTTTTTTTTTAGCAACAAAAATCGAAGGTTTTTTGTACAAAAGACGCAATATCTTGACAATTACAAGACAAAAAATTAAAGACAAAAAGGTTTAATCCGCATTGAACCTTTAAATTAACTCTGCTACCCCTACAAATTAAAAAAATATGTAACCCGATCAATTGTCTTTATTTCTCCATTTTAAAATAAACTCATGTCTTATTGAAATTTCTGCATTTTTTCATTTGGTTTTACGCCATGTTTATGGGTATTAAATGTTTTTATATCGAGTTTTGCAATAGAATTTCAGAGAAAGCCATAATATTTGCTGAGAAGTTCAAATCAGTCGCACAACCGCACCCACACTCATGCACAGACGCACGTACACAAGCTGAAGCCACTGAGTGTAAATCCAAAAATTCTCTTGAATTATATATTCAAGAAAATTTTAACAATTTTTAAAATAATTTTTTGAGTTAATTTTTTAAGAAATGTTTTACTAATTTAGAAAAGGAATACCTACTATGGTTGAATTATATCTGGCTGACGCTGAAAATTAGAATGCAGACATGAAGGGACCAATTAAAATTGTGCGGTAATGACGTTTTTTTTTAAAAAAAACCAATAAGAACGCAGAATTTTTTTTAATTCCACCCTTTCACAAAAAATATAAAAATTAACCAACTTTAGCTCTTAAAAAATTTGCATTTAGATTACTAATTAGGTAAATTAATAAATAATTATTAAAATACAGTTTTTGATCTTTGTTATTAATCCGCTTTAGTGAAAAATTTTAAATGTTTTTGTTGTTAAATAGTCGATTCAATACTGCAAATCTCGCGGTCAGCTAGATTTTTTTTTGCCTTAGAATTAAATTTTAAATCTAGTATAGTATAGTATAAGACCCGCGATTTTAATTCTAGTATAGTATATTATAAAAACTATAAATTTAATTTTAATATAGTATAGTATAGAATAGATTTTTAAATTTTCTTGCTAGTAAAGTTACTAGTAAGACAGGTATACTGGAATGAAAAAAAACAATTAATTTTAGTATAAAGTAAAATTGCATTAAATTCTTAGATAACCACAAAGTAATTCGAAATTTTTGGGTAATTCAAAATTATTCAACACTTACACAACAAAATGTTTTAGTAAGTTTTCTCTGTTTTGTTGCTAAATTTTAAAAAAATTCACACGGTTATAATATATGACAAAAGTGTATTTAAACACAAACAATATTGCTCAATTATTTTGCATTATTTTTATATTAAAAATTAAAAGTTATATTATTCACGATTTTACCAAGTCATGTCGGTTTTCACGGGGCCATGCGAATCTCAACACATGGACGGTTAAAAAATAAATGAATTAAAAAAAAATAAAATAAAGGGAATTTTAAAAAAAATCTTTAAATAAATTTAAAACAAAACTGCAAAACAAGTTTTTAATTAATGTTTTGCTTATAAAACTAGCCATAACTCACGAACTCATAAAGCAATTGTAAAAAATAAACTACCATTGAACTCGTCAAAAACTGTAATATTTAATGCTGTATTTAGTTTTTAACTATTCCGAGATTTTTTATTTGATTAACAAGTTAAAACTCTCATATAATTTATACAATAGTTCATCAAAAATTATGTTGATATTGTTTTTTTAAAAAATATTTCGAATAAAATGATACTTGAACCTTAAAAATTAATTAATTATTTATAGAGTTATGACTATTTGTATATAGCGCTGTTGTTAAAGTCGACCAAATAATAACTGCATTTTTTATTGTTAGAATTATATTGCTAATATAATAATAAATTTAACACTTACAGGCAAATAAAATCTAGCTGACCGCGATATTTGCAGTATTGAATTTACTATTTAACAAAAAAACCATTCAAAATTTTTCACTAAAGCGGATTAATAACAAAGATTAAAAACTGCATTTTAATAATTATCTATTAAATTACTTAATTTGTAACCTAAATGCAAATTTTTTAAGTGTTAAAGTTGGTTAATTTTTGTTTATTTTGTGAAAAGGTGGAATAAAAACAAATTCTGCGTTTTTATTTGTTTTTAAAAAAAACGTCTCCACCGCACAGTTTTAATTGGTCCCCTTGTGTCTGCATTCTAATTTTCAGCGTCAGCAAGATATAATTCAACCATAAATTTTGACTTTTGCTGTTTTATAAAATCTCAGAGCAAGATTTTTTGTTTTAGCTGAACAAATTTGTAGTTTAGTGCTTAAGTTGCTTAGAGTTAACTTTAAAATATATATAAATAAAACTCAGCACTCAAAGTCGAAATTTGAGACTTCTTACAAAAATTACTCTTCAAATTGTCTTAAAAATCCAGAGTTGAAACTTAACTTCCAATTAACCAAAAAAACTTTAAATGTACAAACTGAAATAAAAGAACCCTGGGTTTTTTTTGTTGACTTTAAATTTAGCACTATATAAAATTAATCATAAGTTTAGAAATCATAAATTAAACTTTAAAACTTAACTATCATTTTATTTGCTATATTCGTTAGAGAACAATAATATCAAAATAATTTTTGATGAACTATTGTGTGAATTATTAGAAAAAGTTTTAACTTATTAATCAAATCAAAAATTTCGAAATAGTTAAAACTAAATACACCATTAGATTTTAAAATATTTGACGAATAAAATGATAGTTTAATTTTTACAATTGCTTAATAATTTCGTGAGTTATGACTGGTTTTATAAGCAAAACATTAAATACAAACTTGTTTTGCAGTATTGGTTTTCAATTTATTTAATTTTTTTTTTGTTCATTCCTGTTTTTTAATTTTTTTATTTCATTTATTTTTTTAACCGTCCATGTGTTGAGTTTCGCATGGCTCCGTGAACACCGCAATGACTTGATAAAATCGTGAATAGAATTATATTTCCTTTTTGCGAAAATAACATAAACATAAAATAATTTTTCTAAAATCCCTGGTTGTGCCCATACTTTTTCGTTTTCATTTTGTCCTTATTTTATACAAATTATTTTCAATTCTTCTCAAGACCTGTGTATTGTGATTTAACCGTCGTGATTCTCCATTAAAAATGCGTTCACACTAACTAATTAAATGTAAAATTGTTTATTTTGTTAGTATAATTATACACATATAAATTTTCCAGTCAATAATTTTTAACGTAGTGGCGTTTATTCTTTAAAAACTTCCGCCTCCCTGACGCTTATTTTGTACTCCTGTATAAATGCGTTCACTTGAACTTTGGATTGGTCCAGAAGTTTATGTCTAAGTCCGTATTCCAGTATGGCCAAACATATGAATAGATATTGCTCTGTACGTTGTACGGCTGAAAATTATAAAGTTTATTTTGTGACAAAAATGTCATCACTTATTACAGCAAGAAACAGTATAAGTAACAGTTGTTGTACAATTGATTACGATTTATTCTATAGTTAATAGGATGACTGCCAAAGTCGCTTATTTCTTATGCACATTGTGGCTCAATCCGCCGTGTTAATCCTAAAATGCTCAATCCTAAAAACAAAATGTTCGATTTAAAAATATCAAGAAAATTTTTCAAACATCGTTTTAGCTTTTAGCAAAACCATTATGGTGAATAATATACTGGGATCTCCATATGTATTTAAGTTTTGTAATTTTCGACTAATGATTTTCTATCAATCATTTTTTGAACTGTTGATAATTTTGTGATCCCCAAACTCCCACTTCCGTGATGCTCTGTAGCTGCGAAATTTAAAGCACAGAAAGTGTTAAAGTTACGTCTCTTAAATGAGCAATATCAATCTTATTTAAGTTTAAAATATGTTTTAAAATATTTTATTTGTATGTTCCGACTTAATTGTATCGTTGTTTATAAAAAAACTGACAAAATAATCCATGACATTACACTTTGACTACTTATGATATTAGTACAAAATAGGCAGGATCTCCGCGGGTTTCTCCAGATCTCCAAAAGGTAGTTTCTTTTCAAAGCTTTTAGCTTTGAGGAATATTTACCATTAAACGTGGATTGCTAAAAAATCTTTTTTACTAGCAGTGTGCCGTGCATCACTTAGCAGCTGCCACTCCAATGTAAACTAGCCTTTAGAGTTTATTTTTTGATATCAATATCAAAATTTACGCTTTGAAAAAAATTGAAAGCTTAAAAGAGTTTCATCTCCGTTAATTGTAGCTTTGTAAACACAGGCGTTAATTAGAGCATAAACGCAGTTACAAACTCTAACCTTTAACAAGGTTTTTAGTAAGAACCGCATATTTATATCTGGTAATAAAAGATATAGAAGAAAATATTATACAATATTTTTATTAAATGATAGATGTATCAGAAATATAAAGTATATACCTTTGTGTCTTTGTGTCCGCATCTTGCGAACTGTTTCATATACCTCGGCTAATGGTTGACCAATTTCTGCCATTGTTTTCTGCAGTCGCTCAAAAATAATGTCTAACGCTACCAACGTACCTGTCCTACCAACTCCGGCTGAACAATGAACAACGATCTAAATAAACAAAATCATAAAAATTAAATAAACTAAATTAAACTAATTAATTAATTTAATTAAACTTACATTAAAAATAATTTTAAAACAATTCGTTTTTCATATTGGTGTATATTTGTGATTTTTTTTTGGTTTATTATAAAGGGAAAACAAGGAACAGAGAGTGTAGGCAGAAGCGCTAATTTCGTCGCACTGTGATAGAATTTATTGTGCGTAGACAGTAAAATTTAAAATCACGAATTGGCCCAGCATGAATATGGTTCAACTAATTTTCGTCGAACGTAAACCTTACCGCAGTAAAGTTTATTTATGACAAAGTCGTACTTAGGTTACGCATAATTTTTTTTGTGTAATTAGTACCCAGCGAGCGAGCCAATTGAAATGGTTAAAACTGTACGGTAGCAATATGCAGATTTTATGCAAGATGAGATATTCTAGGTAATACACTGTATCCTATAATATAACTGTAAAGTACAAAAAGTAAACCTATAAAATAAAGTAACTGTCGATTGTTTTTTTTTATTTTTTTATAGCTGAAGCGGGCCGGCGATAGTTATTATTCTATATTGCCGCCTACCACCCTATATCAGCACTGTTGTTGATGTAGAATCTTAGTCAAAGGCCCCACCTCTATCAGAGGATTTTAGGAAGCAGATGTGAGTTTTACATTCTGTATGAGAATAATTATATAATAATAATATTGAAAAGGAAATAACCAAAAAACAAAATTATAACTTAAGGTAAATTAAATAATAATATGATATTTAGATAGCATAAAAAGATCAAAAAATAGAGGTAAGATATGATAGGATAGTGTAGAATAACTAAAGATTAGTTTACCTTATTTGGCGTAATCCCCGTTGTAGGTTGTCTAGGGGAAATTAAATGTCTATAAAAGGTACTTGAAAGTGCGGTTGCGCATCGTTACTGCGACGCTCTTGATATATGGGCTGTGGACAGAAAAGAGATCTTCAAACCTAGGCAAGCCTATTTACTTTGACCTAAATAAAAATCCTCTTGATCTTTCCCTTCTTGTGTTCTTTCCTATAATAAATAAAGATTAGTATATGATTTACTGAATACATAAAATATACACAACCTATCTCACATCTAGTCCCTAGACCTACTTTTGGTTGGAGGATGCAATTAAGAAAAGTTTTAAAACTGACTTAAATAAGAGCTCTTATTGAGCCTTTAAAGTCATGTAAGATAGCTATGTTCGTTGATATCTTGTTAAATTTGTATTTCATATTGGCGAAAATTAATTCGCAGAATTGATGCTGTTGATGAAAAAAAATAAAAATCAAAAAAAGAAAAAAATAGAAAAAGAGAAAAAAGAGAAAAAGAAATAATGATATGATGAAAACAGTAGAATTAAACTATGCATAGACTATGCTTAGTATAATATTAATTCTGTTATCTGATCATTAAAATAAAAAAAAATAAAAAAAATAATCTGCGTAATGCTACCGCACAGGTTTAACCATTTCAATTTGCTCTTTCAATGGGCACTAATCACGCACAAAAAATTATGTATAACCTAAGTACGACCTAGATCATAATAGTTATAACGATATAGCTCGACTTTAAACTAAAAAAATCAATTTGCTGAAACTGTAAGAAAAACGATTTGCGTTTTTTGATGTGGTTTTGAATAAAGGAAAAAACTTAGCAAAGGAAAAATTAATAACCCAAAAACACAACCAAAAGCACCAAAAATGCTTCTTACGGGAGGACCTTTTTCCGTGTTTGACCACTGGTTTTCACTAATTGCCTTTTGCGTCAGGGCTTTTTGCGCCTCATTTACCTCTTCTAAAAAATTCATGAAAGCGTTGGTAGAAATAGGCGTCGCTTTGTCAGGCCAGGCATGGTATAAAAAATGAAAGATTGTTCTTTTCTAAAAAAATACTTTGTCTATTCAATACTAGCCTTGAAAAATGCTCTAAAAAGAGAGCGGGAGAAGGGGCGAGACTTTCCCTGGGCGTATGTTTACACAGGAAGGATGTTTACTATTCTGAGATAAACATTATGTGGACTATAGGAAATTCGCATTTGATTTGGCCTATTGCCCGCTGAATAAAAATTTTCACCATATGATAATGATTCGTTTATACATTAAACTAATCATACAGCACTGTTGCATTTTTTTAGTCTGATGAGATTTCAATTGAAAAAATCATACTCCCAGCAAATTATTAACAAGCGCGAAATTGTCACTTTTTTCAATTAGAAGACTATATTTGTATGTGTAAAAAACAATCATAAATTTGAAAATTTGAAAAAAAAATTTAAAAATTTACATACAAATATTGGCCTTTTAAATTGAAAAGTTGCGTTTATGCGCTTGTAAAAGATTGCTGTGAGTATGATTTTTTCAATTTACATTTCATCAGACTAAAAAATTCCAACAGTGCTGTGTGATTAGATCAATACATAAACAAATCATTATCATATGGGAAAAATTTTTATTCAGTGAGCAGCTGCCCCAACCAAATGCAAATTTTTTATAGTTTACATAATGTCCATATCAGACTTGTCCAAATCTTTTCTGTCTAAACATACGCCTAGAGAAAAATCGCTCCTTTTTTCTGCTCCATTCTTAGAGCATTTTTAAGGCTAGTCCACCATTTTTTTAATTAAATTAAAAAAATAGACTATAGTTATAATCTATAGTTATAAGTATCTTACAGAATAAGCTATAATATATGTTTATAATACCTCCGCTCGCCAAATATACTCTTTTAAAAGTTTTAATATTATCAATAAAACACATTATTATTTATTGCCACGATTTTCAAAGAACCCATGTTTTTTTGATCAATCAGTAACAAGGGAGGAATTTGGTTTTAACACATAAGTGTTTTGAAAAATAATATATATTAATA
>JASAMX010023833.1:0-10102 GCA_030248175.1 Microlaimidae sp. YZB2_3 | reverse complement strand
TATGTTATGGTTACGCGTTCAGTTACGTATTGCTATGAAAACAACAGGATTTTAGTAATTAACATAAAATATTAAGCCTTTTGATTATAATGATTAATGCAAACACAATGTCATATACATTTGTATTTTTTTATAAAAACACAAGACTAAAGTGTTTAAAATATAACTGGATTTTTCTAAAAATTTATAATATTCCATAAATTTGAAAACGTTAGTTACGTATATTAACGAAAGCTGAATATTGAGTGCCTCGTACCCTTTATAATTATAATATTAAATGATTACTCATGAGCGCCTAAAGCACATGTCAACTTTATGAATCTTTATGGATTGATTCAAATAAAGCACATGTCAAATTTATAAAATTTTATGGATTGATTCAAATACAACACCACAGTCATTCCCAGGGCCGAATATAAACTAAACGGTTAATCACACAATTTTTTCTGCTTAATGGCTATAGTAAATCGAAAAAGAAAACAGTAAAAGAAAACAGACATCACTTGTTTTAACTGTTAAGAAAATAAAAATAGGGGGCTATGATTTAACCAATAAAATCAAAGCAATTTAGCGTCCTTTAGATCAACCAACCTTAATTAAAACTCTAAACATTTATGAATTTCTAATTGTTTAATATAAATGGTACTAGATATTTTGATTTAGATTAGCTACTTCTTTTATGACATTCATATCATTATTTTCCGAACAAAATAAATAAGCTACATTTTAGTTATTTTAATATCATAAAAAAATATAAAAACGCAAATATATGTTTGAAATCATGACTATAAAAAATTATTTTAATAAAACAACATTGATGTTATAATTGTGTCCTGATTAAATTTCACACAGCTTCACGCCCAAATCAAGCGAAATGTCATTTCAAAAAACAGAATTTCGTTCTTTGAAGTTTTAGGTTTCATTCAGCTGATTTAAGCTGAGGTCTTTAGTTGACTTTAAATGTTATTTGTCAAACGCTATCTGTATCTAAAGCTAAGTTCTTGTAGTATTTTAGTCCTGTAGGAAAATATAGCTGACGAAAATGGTCTACTGGAAGAGCTGGCTTGATCCAATTTAGAAGTCGGTAAAGTCTGGCTATTCCGTGTCAGGGAGCTATCATAACGGCTCCGATCGTTTCGTAACCCACTGTGAAATCTTTTAGTCACTCGAACTTTATTCATTCGAGATCGCAATTTTCTAACAGGAGCGTAGAGTCGAATTGGCTGATTCAAGGATACCCGAGCTTGAAGTAGCTTTTCCACTATAGCTCCACGTTGTTTTAATCCTGAAAAGTAATGTATTACAAGTCGAAAATTTTTTTAAAGTTCAGAATTATCTATAACTTCTAATTTATTTGCCAATTTTTTTGACAATTAAATTAATTTGTGAGTGTGAAAAAGGTAAAGTCGTATGATAAACTATAGCGCGCAATGTAACACGCCGTAATTGTTGCGAAAAAATATTGATTTATAGCACAGCGATCAGCTCTACACAGCAATATTCAGTTTTACGAAATATAAGGTGATTTGAGTTGACATAATCATTATTTAAAACAAAATCTCTTTATACATTTATTAAAACTGCAAATCTGCCATATAATGTAAATTATTTTACTAAACGGGCAGTCAGATTAGCTGTTTCGCTATGTTTTTGACTACATATAATTGTTTGTTTATAATTGTTTTTGACTACATATTTGCGGAATATAACTACATTCATTGACAACTGATCAATATAGTTATATTATTCCGCACATAGTTATCATATTCCGCACAGTTTTTATTCCAATATTAACTTGTCGGTATGAAGATTTTGAGATACCGGAAAACGACATCTTATAATGAATAAAAAGACAGTCGATAAAACTTTTATTGAGTACATTTAAAACGTGACGTTTCGAGTATTTCAAACAATCATCATTATACAAATTAGACAACTAAAGCAAAAATATAATTTTAAAACTACAATTAAATTAATGTAAAATAAAAAGCGGCGTTACAACTTGGGGCAAAAAAGTTAAGTAAAAAAAATAACCAAACAAAAACATTTTAAAATACAAAAGGAACCACAGAAAGAATTTTGTTAAAACGAAACCAAAAAAATAATTTTAGACAGACCAAAAATTGTTAAAACAAACAAAGGAGCGAAGTAGAAATGTTTTTGTTGAGGACCGGTCTAGCTTGATTTATAAGAAGACTTTCTTAATAAGCAAATGAAAATCATTGTTAGCTCCACACAAAATCGAAAAATCACCTATATTAGCATCATAGTCACAACTTAAAATATGATCTAGAATAGCTGATTCTTTGTGTGCGGTCGGTCTTCCGGTTTTTTTAAGTAGAAAAGCCAATAGTTGTACCGTCTTGTCCTGTAGTCTTAAGTTTACCGTTTTTGGCCGTTTTATCACTTCAGACTCGTACCAAAATAAAAGATATGCTTAAGTCATTACCTCAGGTTAACTGTAAAACTATATTTAGCTCTTCTAAGCGTGTTGGACAGTCGTTTCGTTTAAAGGATAAGATTTCGAGGCGTTTGGTCTCAGGGGCCTATTTCATAAAAAACGCATATTGTTCTTTTGTATTTTTAATTAAAAAGTTAATATTAATGAAATTGCGTTTAGAATTTAAAAAATTACATGTCTGTAAATTCCATAAATTCCACAGTTACGTACGTATTTTTCAATTAATAAAATAAGAAGAAATTAAATGCTTTTATTAATTTACAATTACAAATTCTTTATGAAATAGGCCCTGGTGTGGTTTACTCATTCAAGTGTGGTATCTGCAACGATACCAATTACATCGGCAAATCAATTCGCCTTCTGCATACCAGAGTGTCCGAACATCTTGGAGTGAGTCCTTTAACCGGAAGACCGACCGCACACAAAGAATCAGCTACATATTCTAGATGATATTTTAAGTTGTGGCTATGGTGCTAATATAGGTGATTTTTTGATTTTGTGTAGAGCTAACAATGCTTTTAATTTGCTTATTAAGGATAGTCTTCTTATAAATCAAGCTAGGCCGGTCCTCAACAAAAACATTTTTTCTTTGCCATTTTGTTTGTTTTAAAAATTTTTGGTTTGTCTAAAAAATTTTTTTTGTTTGTCTTAACAAAATTCTTTTTGTGGTTCCTTTTGTATTTTAAAATGTTTTTGTTTGGTTGTTTTTTTTACTTATAGTCTTTGCCCCAAGTTTTAACGACTCTTTTTATTTAACTTCTTCGTTTTCCACCTTTTGTGTTACTTCTACTTTTTGCCAGTCCTCTTATTAGTAATTATCCCTTAATCCCATTTTTTCATATCAGTTCTCTTTCCGTTGTGTGTTTTAACGAAAGTTTTTGTACAAAGTTTGTGGGTTTTTAGTGTAATCAACTCAATTTTTTTTTATCATTCGTGGTTTGTTTTACACTTTCTAATCGTGTATTTTATTTTATTCTAATCGTAATTTTTATTTCTAAAATTTGTATTATTTCTTTTAATATTTACATATTCTATTTAAATCATGTTAATTTTTTAAATCTCTTTTTTATCAAAAACTATTTATAAACCTTTTAATTACTTCGGGTTTTTAATTTTATTTTGTACAAAATTCTAAATCCCTCGTTTTATATTCTAGAAAAAGACGAAACAGAGTTTCGAAAAAAAGCCTTATATTAAATGGCATAGTATAAAGCTACAATAAGTCTAAAAACTTAATGCCCAAAAAGACTGAAACAAGTCTTTTTAAACAAGCAAATTAATAATAAATTTTTTTAAACTTTCAAAAAAACACCCAACGGCGGGGATAAATTTTTTATGTGTTAAAAAGCTATTAATACGACGGTGTTAATTGAGTCACACGCCACCACAACGGTACAAAGATAATAATATTATTATTACCGTCTATTTAAAATCAAATATCAAGATCTAAGTCTGAAAAACCTTGAAAAATTTAGATTTAATATAAGGCGATTTTTACTTTAACAATTACTTTGCCATTTAATTTGTTTTGGTACGGGGTCTTTAGAGCCGCAAGTAGGGAACTTAGAGCCCTCGGAAAATTTTTGGACCCCTTTTTAGGCTTTGCTTAGGCTTAGGTATAGGTTTTAGCGATTTTTATTTTCGGCTCCAAGTTCCCTCGGCTCCATCAACCTTAAATCTTTGTTTTATATATATAATAGATAGAAAACATTTAAAAAAGTCGCTTTATATTAAATCTAAATGTTTCAAGATTTTTCAAACATAGATCTGGATATTTGGTTTTAAATAGACGTTAATAATATTAATATTATTTTTGTACCGTTGCGGTGGCATGTGACTTAATTAACACCGCCGTATTAATAGCTTTTTAACGCATGCAAAAATTTATCCGCGCCGTGGGTGTTTTTCTGAAAGTTCAAAAAAATTTATTATTAATTTGCTTGTTTTAAAAAGACTTGTTTCAGTCTTTTCTGGCATTAAGTTTTTAGACTTATTGTAGTTTTATACTATTCAATTTAATATAAGGCTTTTTTTTGAAACTTTGTTTCGTCTTTTTCTAGAATTTCCGCCCTTTAAAACATTGGATTCAATGTCATTTTTCAATAAAATAAGTAAACAACAAAAAATTTATAGAAAATTTTTTATTTAGTTCTGGGTTACACAATAAGATTATGTAACCCAGAACGTCAAGCGTTGGAGTACTGAGACTTTAAGTCCTGTCTTGTCTATATTTCATCCAAAAATTAAAAACGAGTAATTTCTTCGCATTCCTACTTTTAAAAAACTCCCTTAATTTGATCCCATATGTCTAGACATTACATGGCTGACCTTATATAAATGTAGGGATAGAAGACGAACAATCCAAATTGAGTGGTTATAGTGTTTTAAAAATTTAAATCCGAAGCTTTCAGTAGAAAATTCAATCAAATTTAACTAACTATTTTAGGAGAGCATGCAAGGTGTTTATTTATAAATATCATGTATTTATTTAAGTTAAGTTATGTATCATGTATTTATCTAAGTTCGTGTTACCGGCGCTGCGGCCGGTAACACGAACTTAGATCCAAACGAACTTAGATCCAGAACAAAAACACGAACTTAGATCCAAAGACCCGAACTTAGATCCAAATTTTCGTTTACGTTTTTCTTTTACGTTATTAACTTTAAAAAATGATTTTAAATGTGTTTTAAACGTTTTAAACATTGAGTTTTGCTTCTTACGTGTAAAATATGTGTTTGTTTATTGCAAACAAAACATTTATTCAAAAAGATTCGTGTGTGAAGACTTATATCATTGTGTATTATGAGTAAATTAAAAATTTAAATCGACAAAAATTCTTGTTAAAACACTTTAAAAAAATTTACTTTAAAAATTTTTAATGTAAACCTTTAAATTAAGTTTCAACTTGATTATTTGCGTCGCTTTGAAATGTATTACAATTATATTTACCGCACGAATCAGTCAGTCAGGCGTTTCTTTGTCTTGTAAAAATTAATATGGGAGTAGTTATGGAAATCGCTATAAGAAGTGGTATCTGCAATGTATGCAATGTCTTACCTGTGAATTGAGATGAGATTTGTAGTTTTAAATTTGTTGCTTAAAATTTAAAATTGTTTAAGAAATATAGTATACTTTGTCTATTATACATAGCTGTACATAAAAATATATTATGACATTTGGCTTTAAAACACATCATTAATTCTCTCGCAACACACATTAAAAAGTTTTTCAGTTTGTTTGCAACAAACAAGCCCATATTTTACACGTAAGAAGCAAAACTCAATGTTTAAAACGTTTAAAATACATTTAAAATCATTTTTTAAAAGTTGATAACGTAAAAAAAAACGTAAACGAAAATTTGGATCTAAGTTCGTGTGTTTGGATCTAAGTTCGTGTTTTTGTTCTGGATCTAAGTTCGTTTGGATCTAAAGACGCCAAATCGCTGCGGCCGTCCCTCGCCCCAGAATTTTTTTATACAATTTCAAAGAAAAATTGTTTTGTTGCCGTTTTGGTTTTACTGAGCAGTTAAGAGATTTGTTTGCTTTTTCCCATAAGTATTAACGGTTTTTTTATAAAATGGTTAGTAATTATAGCCAAAACCAAAAAAATAACCTCAAGAAATTGTTTATAACGTTGTGAAGTTACTAGATACTTAATTGATTCAGTTAAATCGGTCGGAAACAAGTGCCCTAATACCCCATACGAAACTTAGAAAAAACAATGGACGTTTTTGACATAAACACAGATTTAGCTGCGGATACTAGAGTAAATATCCAAATCAAATTCAGGTGTGCGGCCAATTTAGCAATTATGCTCAAAAAAATCTACTCCGAATACTAACTACAGCAAAAAATTTTTGGTGGACCCCAAAAATAAAAAAAAAACACGAAAGTCTGAAGTTAAGCAAATTAAGCTAATTAACATAAAAGCTGAAAATGTTTAGGAAAAATTTTTAGGTTTTTATTCACAAAAAATGTAAGAAATTGTATGGTTATGAAAAATTTATATAGTTTTCATTACCGAAGGAGCTATTTACGAATTTGTTTTTTCCGCATACGCCATCAACAACGGTTAATCACGCAGTGGCTTAACCCATTTAATATAAAGGAAAGAGCGCTCCCCGCTGTACTTTTCAAAAAGTTATAAAAACATATAGTATACCGAATATTAGATAATACACTATAGGAAAATGCCGTAATATTTCAGCATTTTTTTTTAAAATGAAAATAGTTCCGAAAAAAAGTCAAACCAAACTTAATAATGAAATCATAAAATAAAACCAGAAATATTTCCCCCCAATCAGCCACCCGCATTTTAATATCTTAAGCTGATGCGCATAGTGTTGTAGACAGAATTTCGTAGGTTTTACCTGTTGGTTTAAGAAAAAAATAACAATGAAATTGTTTAACTACAAGGTTTTTGTAATATAATACAAGTTTTATAATAAAAATAATTGTAAGAATAAATAAACTTGTATTCCGACGATTGCAGCTGGTTATTGCAAGATATTCGACAGCTTCCACCGTTTCCTCGGTAAATAAATCTGGTTGATTCAAATGATCTTCAAAGTTAAGCAAACAATTTTCATCTTGATCCTCCTATAAACAATAGTACAAAAATATTTTTTTGTTTTTTAAAGTGTGTTATATTATAATAATGTGTAAAATTAAATTGTTTAAAACTTATGGTAAAATAAACAAAAAAATAACTTCTGCTAAAACTAACAAAAATAAGCATAAAAAAAGCATTGAAAAATAACTTTACTTCTAGTACAAAACACTTTTTGAAATTTATAACATTATGCTTTGCCACGCATTTGAAATTTCAAAAACCTCTTGCCATTTTGCACTGCTTTGTATAACGGAAAAAATATTTTTTATACCTTTTTTCAGTAAGATTATTACTTTGTTTTTGTTTAATTATAATTTTTTAAAATTTTTTAGTCATTAACGTAATTCTAATAGTATACTAAAAATTACTCAAATTAATCCATTTTGTTGCTTTTCTTTAATATTGGAAAACCTAGATGGCGATTCTTATTACTGTGGCACAAAGTTCCACCATAGTTAATTCTACTTGAGTTTAGGCTTAAGCTTTGAATCTGCGATTTAGTGTCGATGGAGCCGAGGTAACTTAGAGCTGAAACTTGGAGCCAAAAATAGAGAATTTAGAGCCGTAAGTGGGGAACTTGAAGCTGTATGTTAGGAGCTTGGAGCCAAAAATGAAAATCGCTAAAACCTATACCTAAGCCTAAGCGAAGACTAAATCTAAGCCCAAACCAATTTTTTCTTAAAGGCTTCAAGTTCCCAAAAATTTTCGACGGCTCCAATTTCCCCACGTATGGCTCTAAAAACCCCGTACCGAATCTGGTTTATGACTAAGCTTAGGAATACGTTTAGATTTACGTTTAGGCTTAGGCTAAGCTTAGCTTGAGTATTATTGTCAAAATTACTGGGTGGCTAAAAAATTCTATTTCTGGGAACATAAATTACCCTTTATTCATTCAAACATTGTAACACAATTTTTCATATACGCGTTTCTATTTGAAATTTTTCATTGGGGCATGACATGTATTTTAAAACGATCGTATATAAAAATAAGTATAAAAACAAAACAACCGTTCGTTAATCGTTTATGATCGTGTTAAAATCAAAATAAACAAGAATGCATAAGAGTGGAGAATGTCCGACTGTGTATTAAACAATTGTTCTAATTATTAAGCAGTCTGCATGTAGATAACACAAGTGGTTTAATAATAAAGATCAAAACTCCTATTTTAATAATTATTTATCATATTACTTAATTTGAAACCCAAATTCAAATTTTTAAAGAGCTAAAATTGGTTAATTTTTGTATATTTTGCAAAAAAGTGGAATTAAAAAATTCTGCGTTCTTATTTGTTTAAAAAAAACACGTCATAACCGCACAATTTTAAATGGTCCCCTCATGTCTGCATACTAATTTTCACGTGTTGAATGTGCGCCACGAAATCTGCCGCCAAATAGCGGCGCAAACCGCCGCCATTTAAAAACTAAGGTTTTAACTCAGTTATATTTAATTAAATAACGTTAATCTCATATTTACATCTTTAAACAATTTTTTATAGTACAAAAAACTGCTAATCTTTTTTTCATTCTACAAAAAAATTGAAAACAAAACCTAGTTGTTTTTCTTCACGAAAATCTCCTTTTTAGAAAGTAGCTGAGCAGACTATAGCCTATTGCGCCGTGGAGCATTTTGCTCCAGCAGCATTGTTATCAATATAAAAACAGTTACCAATTTTCAGCGCGCGCCGCGCAAACTTTTCAGCGCGCAATATAGGCTAACTCTATTTTACTCGACTTTTTTACTCGACTTTTTTTAAGGTTAAGCCTATGCGTTCCTAAGCCTAAACGAAGTCTTAAAAAAAACAACCTAAACTTTAACAAAACAAAACAAACAGCACGAAGAAAGTTTAGGTTGTTTTTTAAGCTTTGCTTAGGCTTAGTAGCGTGTAAACTAACCTTAATAAAAAGTCAAGTAAAAAAAGTCGAGTAAAACCGAGTTTAAATTTATAAAACATTTTTGTAAATTAAGTTAGAAAAATAAACCATGAATTAGTTAAAACCGTCTTATTATAAAATTTTTTTACTTTAACGCCTTAGTTCTTAAATGGCGGCAGTTTTGCGGCGGTTTGGCGGCAGTTTGGCCGCAGATTTGGCGGCGCACATTCAAACACGTCTAATTTTCAGCTTTCAGCCAGATACAATTCAACCATAGATAAATTTTTTTTACATAATATATTTTCGAATAATTCAATTTATTCAAAATATTCCCGTTTTTAATTTATACCTTGGATTTAAACAAAACATTGAATATTTGACAACATTACGTGAAAAAACCTCATCAAAAAATTTTATGTTCGCAGTTTTTTTGTTTGCGAATTCGCGGTCAACATGCAGAATATTCTACAGTATTAATTACAGTTAAAATTTTTTTTTGTTTCGCTCAGTTATATTTATCTTTATTTTCCTTCGTAGGAAGGGACACTTTTACATGAAACTTTATAGTAAAAAGTGTCTAGGCTTGGAGCGAAACACTTTTTATGCTTTTCAGTTCAAAACTTATTATTTTACCAAACATTATTTTATTCAAAAAATTAATTATTTTCTAAACAATAGGGGCGTGTTAATTATTTTTTTATTTTAGTTACTTATAACGTGTTTTTTTAAGTTTTGCAAGCCTTTTGTTGTTTGTTTCTATTTTGTACCAAAAAATTTTAACAGTTTCATATATTTTCTTTTTTTATATTTTTGCTTGTGTCTATTACAGAAAAAATTCTTCATGTAGATTATTCCACAGGTTCAAGCAGATTTTTTACATGATGAAAAATCCACATTGTGACATAGTATAACTATAACCAAAGGTGGATAATACGATGATTCGGGACAAAGGTGTGACACTCGTGCTTTACAAACGCGGCCATGCGAAAGACAACCAGCGGACGGACGGGTGTCATCGTGACGGACGGGTGTCATCGTGACGGACGGGTGTCATCGTGACGGACGGGTGTCATCGTGACGGACGGGTGTCATCGTGACGGACGGGTGTCATCGTGACGGACGGGTGTCATCGTGACGGACGGGTGTCACGATAAATGC
>JASAMX010023832.1:0-53409 GCA_030248175.1 Microlaimidae sp. YZB2_3 | reverse complement strand
GTAGGAATATCGATTGCATTGTACGCTACAAATTATTTAAAACTTAAAAATTAAAATTTATTTATTTATATCTTAAAAGTTTTAAAAAAATTATTTCAAGTTTTCAAGCAAAATTGCGTATATTTCGCATTTTTTGTGGTGCTATATTTTTTATAGATAAAATATTCGCACTTGCAGCTTGAAGCTGCCTGGTTTTTTCGCCTTTTATTAATCTGCATAATTGCTCCTGAATTGTATTCACGCAATGATTTAACAGTTTAAGTTATTTCACCGGGCCGCTAGCCTTCTCCGTTTGTTTGTGTGTTTGTGCGCTAAATATATGCACTAGTGTTGTAAAAAATATTGATTTTGGATTATTTTAAGTAAAAGTAATTTGAAAAAATTTAATTTAAGTAAAGTAAGAGCAAGAATATATAACACAAGAGAATTTCCGACTGTACACTAAATTTCTGACTAAAATTTAGCAAGAAAAGTCGCACTTTCAAATCCGTGTGCGACTTTTCTCGCAAAAATCCGCCATTTTTTGCTAGTTTTTCCGCGCTCCGATTTTTAAGATAGTGTTAGTTTTCTTTCAGTGGGAACTGCGACTTTTTTCGCACTCTATACTGCTTTATTTGCACTGCGATTATTTTAGCACTGCGAGTCTAGCTCGCACAACAAAAAAATTAAAACAAAGCAAAGCAAAAATTTTGTGTTTAAATGAGTGAGAATCGTTTTTTAACTCTAAGATGTGAAAACTTTTTAATTTTAATGAAATTAAATAACTTTCCAATGTTTCAAAATTAATTAAAACAATTTTTGAAGTGTTTTACTCCATTGAAAATGTGTACCAGCGTCTGTATTTTATTTGTTGTGCAGCCAGACTCGCAGTGCTAAAATAATCGCAGTGCGAATAAAGCAGTGTAGAGTGCGAAAGAACTCGCAGTCCGCAACGCAAGAAAACTAACACTGTGTTAAAAATCTCAGCGCGGAAAAACTTGCAGAAAATGGCGGATTTTTGCTAGAAAAGTCGCACAAACGTTTGCAAGTTCGACTTTTCTAGCAAAATTTTCGTCAAAATTTTAGTGTACAGTCGGACATTCTCTTGGGTTATATATTCTTGGTAAGAGTAAAAGTAATTTGTGATTTTTTTAATTTAAGTAAAGTAAAAGTAAAAGTAATTTTCGAAATTTTATTTAAGGTAGAACTTCACAGTTTTTTTTTGACGACAGATCTTTTTCAATTACATCTTACTATACGTAGTTTGACCTGCTGATTCAATTTTTGACATTCATTTTTCTGTAAAAAAATGTTATCGTCCACAATCATAAAATAACATCAATAAAATATATGTCAAAAATACAAAACATTAATAAAGTTTATTAGCAAAAATAATCTATTTTTTTCATTTTCTATTTAGCGTATATTAAATAATAAAACTTTTTTTTAATTAAAAAGCTAAAAATTTAAAAAAAAATTTTTTCGGTGTTAAAAACATGGTCGATCGACTACGCGAACCCATGTATCCGAGGTTCCGAGCGCCACGTAATAACCACTCGGCTACTAAGTCATCTGAGATTTTCAATTAAAAGCAACTTTTAAAGGAATGGTTTAAAATGTAGTTTCTCGGCGTCATTAAAAAAAAATTAAATGAAATTTTAAAAAATTGATTCGTTATTTTTAAATGAAAGTTTGGAAATAGTTAGATATAGGCTTTTACCATTTTTTTTATTATAAACGATTAAAAAAGGACTTCAGGATTTTTTTACTATATATTTTTGTAAAAAAAGTCTTTTTTGAATTTAAAAAAATCCTGAGATCATTTTGAACCCAAACCACCTTTGAAAGTTGCCCCCTATATTACCCTAATTTATTATAAAATTGCGCCCAAAAACAACGAATCAATTTTTTTTTAAAGGCCTTATTGTGGTTTTCAGAGGTAGAATCCATGGACATCTGTGGCGAACTGTACAAATTTTTCGGTGATGTTTTTATAACCACTGGATAGCACAAAGTCTTAACTTTTTATAGCACCCCACTTTTATGGGCCAAAAATTAATATTTATGATGATATGCGACTTGTAGTCCAAGTGTTCAAAACTGTGAAGTTCTACCTTAAGTAAAGTGAAAGTAAAAGTAAGACCTGTTTTTTAAGTAAAAGTAAGAGTATAAGTAAAAGTATAATAAAAATAATTTTGAAACGGAGCAAAACACCGGTTTTTGGAGCTCCAGAGCTCTGTTCTAAAGTTTTTTTGCTAATTTTATGTATAAATTATCATTTTAATAAGTTTTTTAGCCAAACTAGATGGTTTTAGCGTGTTAGCGGCTTAAAAATTTTTTCTACCATTCACTAAGCCCATAGGAAATCTACCCATTGAAATTACTTAAATTTTACATGAATTAATTTGCATTACATGAAGTATTTGCAGTGGAAATACCGAGAAAAAGTAAAAGTATTTGAAATTTCAAAAGTCGAGTAAGAGTAAAAGTAAAAGTAATTGAAATTTCAAAAGTCGAGTAAAAGTAAAAGTAAAAGAAATCCAAAATCCGTTACTTTTATAACTTTAAGTAAAAGTAAAAGTAACATGTCTACAACACGCACACAACGTTGGTGCGCGAAATATACTGCAAGAATATAAAGCATTTCCGATTTTACCGCCACAAAAAATTTGGAACAGTGCCACGACACTATTACGTTGATTAGAAGATTTTGTAGACGATAAACAATTCTGAGCTGTTATGGGCGATTACAGAAAGGCAAAATGTGCAGCTACGGAAATTTTTACCTATAGCAACTATTCGAATAGTGTTGTTAAAATTGCGGAGCTAAGCAAATAATAAATTTTTAATCTAGAACTATATTTTAAATTTTTTAGTGCATTTTTAATAAAATTTAGTGTGTTTTAAAGGTGTTTCATGAAGTTCGTTAGTTCGTGATGTACTGAAGCTAAAGTTTTTAAATTCATTACCCAATTTTTTTGTTCAAAAAGCTAAAATAGCAAATTATTTTGCATACTTTTTTGAAAAGTTGTTTTTCTTTGTCTGAAACTTCTGTAGGTTACACTTCTGAAACAGATGCTATGGTTGAATTATATCTGGCTGACGCTGAAAATTAGAATGCAGACATGAGGGAACCAATTAAAATTGTGCGGTAATGACGTTTTTAAAAAATAAACAAATAAGAACGCAGAATTTTTTTTTAATTCCACCTTTTCACAAAATATACAAAAATTAACCAACTTTAGCCCTTAAAAAATTTGCATTTAGGTTACAAATTAAGTAATTTGATAAATAATTATTAAAATACAGTTTTTAATCTTTGTTATTAATTCGCTTTAGTGAAAAATTTTGAATGTTTTTGTTGTTAAATAGTCGATTCAATACTGCAAATATCGCGGTCAGCTAGATTTTATTTGCCTATAGGTTAACTTGAGTATTCAAAATGTAGTTTTCTAAATAATTAGGTTTTTAAATGGCCATTTATTACCGTTCAAACTGATTTTAAAAAACATTTCAAAATTTTTAACATTTCAAAAAAATATATATTTTCAAATCCTTTCAAAATTTACTGAGAAATTTTGATTTAAAAAACCATCATTAATCCCAACATTTCTACGGGAAACCAAAATTTTACATCAAAATTAGCATGAAACACAATCACAACATTATGGGAGCTATGATTCCAAACACGAAAAATGGGGCGCGTTTATAAGGATAATTTGCTTCTAAATTTTGTAACTACTTCAAAACTGAAGGTGATGTTTTTAACACTTTGAGATTTTTTTTGTTCAAAAAGCGCTGCAAATCCATAAAATGGATTCCGTGTAAATGCTCCAGTGTGTTAAACCCTGCGTCGGGTTTACCGTCGTCACTAAGTTTAACACTGAGCAGCACTGACGCGGAATACCTGCCGCAGATTTTCAGTGGAAAGAATCCAAAATGGTTAAAAGACGCCACGCCAAGTTTGAAAAAAATAACATGTTTCAACCACATTTAAAGGACGCAAAGCAAGTGATGACGCGCTTAAAAAGTTACAAAAACAAATTTGGTAGAAAAATATCATGAGTTAGGTTTTAAACCAGGATTATAAGACAAAAGGTAAAAGAAGGAGGTGTATGTTTCGAAAGCTCACTTTAGAATTTAACGACTTTTAAATGGTGGGTAAAATTAATGATTTGTTCATATATGTGTTGCTCTGTTGAAATCAAAATGGGAGGAGATAAAACCGGGTCGTTATCATTTAGTCGACGCATTCATTGGAAAATTTATTTTTGACAGCAACAATCATTCATTGAAAATTAGTGTATAGCATTATAATTTTGTAATGATCTTTGCTATAAACAATAATGTTCATTCAAATTCTAGGTTTTGAACCATCGTGTCACCAAATCAAAATTGTTTAGAAAAAGAAAAAAATTAAATAGTTTTGGACCTCAATCACATTTAGATAACTAATAATAAATAAAAACCTGTAATTAATAAAAAACATTCTTTATTTTATTTTATTTATTTATTAATATTATTAATCAATATTTTTGCTTTTTAAGATTTTCGTCTCGACCTGACGCAAGACAGAAAATGATCAACGAACAAAAAAAAGACGCCTCTAGAACTGTCCAGGTAGCTGAATTCGCCTTGAGTTTTAGTTTTTCTGTTTTTTATCTCTTTTTTATGCCGTTTATACCTTGCACTGGAACTCAGTTTATACATGAAGTATGCAATAAGCTAGCGAATCACCATAATGGATAATTACCGTATCTCTTACTTATCTTTTGTAGTATGCAGATCAACCGATCAAAAGCGCGCGAAATTTCGATCGGTTGATCTGCATACTACAAAAGATAAGTAGGAGATACGGTAATTATCCATTATGGTGATTCGTTAGCTTATTGCATACTTCATGTATAAACTGAGTTCCAGTGCAAGGTGTCTATATGGAAAAAAATTGAAAAGCTTATAGAAAGGACATAGCTGTATGTTATATAAAATATTAATCATAGAAAACATAAATTGCTAGTTATTTTAGTTGTGAATAAGAGTTAGACAAAAAACAAACCTCAAGTAAAAAGGCTCTAAGGTTTTTTGTTTTGCAAATTAAGTCATTTTTGTACATTTGGCAAAATTAAAAAAAGGCGCGCTTTTAACAGAATTATTAGTGTTCAACCGTTCGCGTTTTTAACCTCAGTAAGAAGTTTCTATTAAATTGTCCAACATCCATAATGTTTTAACTTTTCATTCACAATGTTGAATCAAGGAATATAAAGATAATGAATATAAAGAAGTGCGTTCACATATAATGACATTCAGCTCTTCATAGATAGTCAAAATTGGAATTAAGAAACGTCAGCTGAGCTCAGCTAGTTGTTAATTTCTTTTTTAATAAGAACATTAATTTAGTTTTTCAGAGATCCAGTGATGATTATTTTTTTTTAAATTTAGCCGATGATCCCTACACAAGCGGTCGCCGCTTTCGCGAACAATTTAACAGCGCCCCCCACTTTGGATGGTCCGTTTATAAACGACGTTACGAGGCCTTTGAAAACGGCGAATAAACCGGTGGCAGCCACGTCACCTTTGATTAACCCGGTTGCTTCGAAAGTCAGCCCCGGAGGAGGTTGAATTTATTTCATTTAATTATTTTATCGTAGAAAGCTATAGGGTAACTGACTTAATTTCGGCCACCTTTTTATATTTTTTTGAATAAGTTTTTTCTGGCTTTTTCAATCAAGCCAAAATTTGGCCTAAAAATCAAACAATAGCTATATTTGTTATTCCAGTGCAAAATTTGAATATTTTTGTTACACTTAAAAATCAGTGAAGGTTTAAACTTTTTTTTAAAGTGGCCGAAGTTAAGGCGCGTGCTTTTATTTCGGCCACCTACAAAAAACTGGCCATAACTATTGCTTAAACGAACAATAAAAATTTCTAAAGGTTGCAAAATTATCCTTAGGTATTGTTCTTGGTACATATAGCTTAATTTTTCCCGTTTGCGAACTTTAATAGTTATTAGCAAGACTTTAAATAATTATGTCAAAACTTTAAAAACAACAAGTTTTAATAACTTGTATTTTTTGTTCAATTTTTATTTTTGGTTTAAAAAACGTCAAAACAAAGTCAAACGAGCAAAAAAATTCTTTATAAATACGGTAGTACAATGATATTTAAAAACAGCAAAAAACGGCAGGTTCTTTCACTAAAATTTCAGGTGGCCGAAATTAACGGAGTCTTAAAATGCGCAGTTAGTTAAACGCATTGCAAAATAATTTTGAAGAAAATATCAAAACATGAAAATTAACAACTTTGAGCCTTAAATAGAAGATATTTTAAGGTTATATATTGCTTTGTTCTAAATTTGATGCAGTTTAAACAGAAAGCGAAAATTAAGAAAATCATAAAAAATTCACTTTTTGTATGAAAATGTTGATAATTTAGAATAACAAAAATAAAAAACTTTTGCAAAAACACTTTATTCAACATTAATCCAGTTGCTTTTATGCTAGTTCTTTTGTGTTTTTAAAATAAGCCAATTTTCTAACACCCTAAATTGGTGGCCGAAATTAAGGCGTGGCCGAAATTAAGTTAGTTACCCTATAGCTATAACGCAACAGCTTTATCTGCACACAATGTGCATTTCGGAAAATTGAATGCTGAATTGGTGGGAAATTTATATTTTCACACTTCACTCAAAAAACCACCCTAAATTTTAGGAGCCCCGAAATGGCGGGTAAACTTAGCGATTTGCGGCTTCGTCGTTACTACGGCAAAATGAGCCGCAATTCGTATAAAAACATGGGTTTCTGTGACTCATTTTAAATTTAAAACAGGACCCTATTAACTACAAAATGAGTCACAGTCACGTTTATTTTATTTTGACAGTGGCTTATTTTGCCGTAGTAACGATGATATAATTGATATGTTGCTCCGTGGGAATCAAAATGGCAGGAGCTAAAAATGCGGCGTGGTCATTCAGTCACTACGGTCATTGAAACATCTATTTTACCCAACGCTCCTTGGTTAATATTGAATCTATAACATCATAATTTTTGGAAGATTTTTAACACCACACAAGTTTTTTTGTAAATTTCCGTATATTAGCATAGGATTTCGTTTTTTTGTAAATATTAAAAAAATCTGATGTTTGTCAAATTTATGAAGCAATTTTTATGGAATAGAACTAAAAAAAGTTTTATTATTATATTAAAGGTTTCTGGCGTCAGCAATTGGATCACATTGCGGCTAATTTAAAACAATACGCACTGAGCAATAAGGAGTTTCAACAAGAAGTTGCAGAATTCAAAATTGGAAAAGTAAGTTTTTCAAACAATCAATAAGAATTTAAGTACAGTGCGCTGTTTCATAAATGTACTAAAATTTGTTATTTACAAAGAAATGAAACCTATGATAAAGCATAGGGAATTTTGCATTAAAATTATGCAAATTTGGTTTTTTATAGGTTTTTCCAAAAGTCTATTGCATTTTCATTTCTTTGTAGCTTTCTACAAAAAAGAAATGGACTTCAACAAAAAAACAGCATGTTGGGAACTTTTATGAAACAGCGCCCAGAATACTAAAATTTGTTCAAAAATAATGTGAACTAAAAAAATTATAGAGGGCATACAAAAAAAATTAAAGGAAAATTAATTTAAATTAAAAACATACGAATATATAGCTAACGTTAAACTTTATAAACAAAGGTAATTTTTGCATAGGTCGATCGTAAGGATGGTTACACAGTTTACAAAGTTTTTCAAATCTAATAATAAAAAAAGAATTCTGAAATTCTGATAAATAACTCAATGTTCTTTGGCTAAAACTCCTTTTTTAAAGTCGAGTTATTTTTTGTTTTAAATAAAACAAAAAATATAACCGCACAAGCATATAAATAAAGAAAGTGACAGATATAATAAATACAGTGGTGAAATATTGTAAAACTATTTTTCAAGATATATTTTTTTCTTTGTCTTACCAATAAGTTTTTGGAAATGACATGATAAACAAGTAATTGATTGTAAAAACCAGACGTTAGTACTCTCTGTTTTTTTTAGCGATACTGAAAAAAAGTTGACAAAAAATTTTTTGTTTGCGGTCTTATAACTTTTGAACGCGCCGCGATCAATATGCAAATATCTCGCGTTAAGGTCCTTGTACTTTTGGCTACCTCCTGAAAAAAAAAATTTTTTAAAAAATTTTGGAGGGTTAGTCCCGAAATTGCCGAAATTTACGGTCGATTTTTTTCGGCCAAATTTCTAACCTTTTACCATATGGGGCTTTACAACTGAAAATCTTTTGGCAGATTGCCAATACTTTTCTGAGTTCAAAATATATAATTTGTTAGGAGTAACCTACCTGGGTCGGGTACCCCGAGAGGTTAAAGGGGGTCAATTTCACGATTTTTGCTAAAAATCTTTGTATGGGGGACACCAAATGCATATTTTGGCATCATGCTCAAAAACTGTTAGAGCCACAGGCATGAGACCGGGGGGATTTATGCGGAAATTTAAGTCCGACATTTTGGTGATAGTTTAAAAAAAATCTTGATGCCCTAAGGTACTGCAATTCCTGACCCCTAAAAATAAAACTTTTGACACAGCCTTTCTACATAGGCAAGTAATATATCATTTTAAAGCTCTCGGCGTGCTGATTTCAAAATTATAAAAAAATTTGCTCTAAATAGTTGGGTAACCAAAATGCAGACCCCTTAGTACCCCCAAAATTGGTAAGGAGTGATTTTTTTTTGTTTTTATTATTTATAAGCCGTGTTTATATTCGTTTGAAAGCTCTATGCGTGCTGAAATATTAATTTTAGACTAAAATTTTTTATGGTTACCCGGTTACATACCCCCAAATACCCCCAAATTCGAGAAATGATAATTTTGTCAATTTTTCATTTTAAGTGACAAGTTTATACTCATATGAAAGCTCTCGACACACTGATTTTAAAAATATATAACTTTTTGTAATTTTCTTCAGTGGTTACCCATTTTTGCACCCATCAATGTACCCTCTAAAATTCTTAAGAGGTGATTTTATCATAATACCCTCATGTTTATACTCATATCAAAGCTCTCGACACGCTGATGTCAAAAAAATTATTTTGAACTCGATTTACCCAATGGTTACCATTTTTACAACCAAAATGTACCCCCAAAAATTTTTATAGGGTCTTTTTTATATATTTATTATAATACCCTCATGTTTACATGAGAGAAAATTTTTTATATTAAAAATAGAATTTGTTTTTGGTGTTTTTTGTTTTTTTTTTTTTTTTTTTGTTTTTTTTTGTTTTTTTTTGGTTTGTGGTTTTTTGTCTTTTTGGGGGGTAAAAATTTTTGGGGGTACATTATGGTGTGTAAAAATGGTAGTCCTTGTGTGAATCATCTTGTTTTTAATTTTTTCTGGTAATCCTTTTTAAGTTTTTGATATGAGTACAAACAAGACGGTATTACAATAAATGTATAAAAATGACCTCTAAAAAATTTTTGGGGGTACACTTTGGTTGTAAAAATGGTAACCATTGGATAAATCGAGTTGAAAATAATTTTTTTGACATCAGCGTGTCAAGAGCTTTGATATGAGTATAAACATGAGGGTATTATAATAAAATCACCTCTTAAGAATTTTAAGGGGTACATTGATGGGTGCAAAAATAGGTAACCACTGAAGAAAATTAAAAAAACTATATATTTTTGAAATCAGTTGGCCGAGAGCTTTCATATGAGTATAAACATGTCACTTAAAATGAAAAAATGACAAAATACAATTTTTCGAATTTGGGGTATTTGGTGGTATGTAACCGGGTAACCATAAAAAATTTTGGTCTAAAATTAATAATTTTGAAATCAGCACGCATAGAGCTTTCAAACGAATATAAAAACGGCTTATAAATAATAAAAACAAAAAAAATCACCCCTTACTAATTTTGGGGGTACAAAGGGGTCTGTATTTTGGTTACCCGACCATTTAGAGCAAATTTTTTATATTTTTAAAATTAGCACGCCGAGATCTTGAAAATGATATAATACTCGTCTATGTAGAGAGGCTGTGTCAAAAGTTTTTTAAGGGGTCAACCATTGCAGTGCCTTAGGACATCAAGATTTTTTTAGACTATCACTAAAATGTCGGACTTAAATTTCCGCATAAATCCCCCCCGGTCTCAGGCCTGTGGCTCTAACAATTTTGGAGCATGATGCCAAAATATGCATAATATGTCCCCCCATACAAAGACTTTTAGCAAAAATCGTGAAATTGACCCCCTTTAACCTCTTGGGTTACCCGACCCAGGTAGGTTACCCCTAACAAATTATAAAATTTGCGTTAACTAAAGTATTTGCAATTTGCAAAGAAATTTTCAGTCGTAAAGCCCCATATGGGTAAAAAGTTAGAAATTTGGCCGAAAAAAAAACGACCGTAAATTTCGGCAATTTTGGGACTAACCCTCCAAAATTTTTTAAAAAATTTTTTTTTCAGGAGGTAGCCAAAAGTTCAAGGACCTTAACGCGAGATATTTGCATATTAATCGCGGCGCGTTCAAAAGTTATAAGACCGCAAACAAAAAATTTTTTGTCAACTTTTTTTCAGTATCGGTAAAAAAAAACAGAGAATACGCCGGTTTTCAATCAATTACTTGCTTATCATGTCATTATACAAATACACTTATTGGTAAGATTCCGAAAAAAATATATCTTGGATAGTTTTAAGTCTAAATATTTCATTCTCAATCCAGTTAAAAACTATCTTATTGCCTACAAAAGTTTTGTTCGTCCTACTGTTGAGTATGCAAGTGTTGTTGGGAACCCATATATGACTAAAGATAAATATATTGTAAAGAAAAAGTCCAACGCTATTTTACCAAACGAGTTTTTAAAAGTTTGTAACTTAAAAGATACTGGATATATAAACAGACTAAAAACACTTAATCTAGAAACTTTGCAAGAGAAAAGAAAAGAAAAGATGGAGAGTGTCTCAAAACATTTAAAATCTTAAACCAACTGGTAAACTTAAATCCTGAGAAATATTTTGTTCTTAACACAAATTCAACCAGAGGACATTCAAAAAAACTCAAAAAAGAGCACTCAAGAGTCAATTGTAGAAAATACAGTTTTTTTAATAGAGTTATAAGTAAATGGAATTATCTAAATGAAGATCAAGTTAGTTCCAAAACTCTGTACCAATTTAAAAAATCTTTGTTGAATTAACTAATGGAAATTTAAATGGCTAAATAATGAGATTTATTTTTTTAAGGCCTTTAGTCATTTTTTTTTCTAGTAAATCTAAATCAGCCAGGTCTTCTCTCAATTTTGTGATTTTTGGTGTTATTGTAACTCAACTGGGTTGCAATCGCATTTGTGTTTGTTTTGTCCTTCTTACTGTTTTCTTTATGTATTACTAGAAAAATAAAATCTTGAATCTTGAATCTTGAATCAAAAGTGGGGCGTCTTGTGACCACACATGGGCACGGGGGAACCCCCCAAACTTCCAATTTCTGAGATGAGGGGTTAAACCCCCACTCAGTAATGGAGGAGGAAAGGCGGGAGAAAAGGTTAATTCCCCCTCCCCAATTAAAAGGAAGAAAAAATATGCCTTTAAAATGACTTAAAATAACTGCCTCCAAACTTAATTTTTAAAGTCAAAATGAGTGTTTTAAGCAATTAAAAGCTCAAAAACGCAAAAAAAGGGCTTTTGACCTAAAATAAGCGTTTTTACCTATTTTTTCTTTAAAATCAAAAAAACAATTTTGGTAAAATGTTTTTTTGGATTCGAACTCCCCCCAAATATGAGGTTACCCCCCCTACTCATAGGTGGGCAGGGGGGTTATATATACCCCCCAAAATTTCGTATATTGCTGACACCCCCTCCTCTAAATTTGGGGTACCCGGGGACACCCCCCCCCCCGAATTCGCCTCCCGGAGAAAAATTTTTAAGAGTTATAAAGAGACTAAAAAAATTTTCCTCGTTTCGCGCGGAGTGTTTATTACCTTGTTTGTGTCATGACTTCATTTTTTTCCCTATTAGACAATAAAAATATATATAAAAATATATTTATTATTCAATAAAATAAATTTATATAATATAGGACACCTATGTAGATTTAGTACATATTTCTCAAATATTACTCTTTGGCGCCTCCGTCCGGCTGGGGACACCCCCCAGACCCCCCCGGCCCAAACTGAAATCTTGGCCACGCCACTGCCCCTGGCTACGCCCATGTATGTTTATAATCGTTAATTAAATATAAGATTATGGATTAAAAAGTTTGTGATACTTGACTTTATAATCAAGACAATTAAATTACTATTTTATTATTACGTAGTCATTAAAAAAAACTATGATTTCTTATCTAATTATAACAATATATAAACACATTATAATTAAAAGAATTAAAAAATAAAATTTATAAGTTGCAATAAGGTTTTATTGTAATTTTGCACAGTTTTAAAGCATTTATAAGCTTGTTTTACGTTTTTTATGCGTTTTAAGCCCATTTTATGGCAGCGCGGAAATATTGGGTACACCCCCCTCAAAATCTGGGTCTTGCCAGACACCCCCCCCCCCCCCCCCCTTAAATTTGACCCCCCCGCTTATACCCCCCAAAATCCGAGAGGCTGCCCACCTATGCCCCTACTTTGAACTAACTTGCCCATGTATGCTTGTGGCGATATATTTATAATTTGCTTTCAGGTATTCTTTCATGTACTATTAGCTTTCGCGTTGCCAATAGCTTGGACAGCGATGCATTCGTCTCAATTCATTGGGCCCCTATACGGTCATTATATATTTAAATACATAACTCAAATGGTGCTATGGGCAAAAGGTATGTTAAGTATTAATGTACTAACACTCTTTTATTTAAATATAAAATGTTTTATATCGAAACATTAGCAAAGCTTTTTTAAACGCTTCGACTTAAGGTTGACCTTTGTATTTGTATAATTTTAAATAAGAGATTACAAAGCCATTATAAATTTCCTCTGAATTAAATATAATCATGAATTTTAATGGTACATATCAAATGAATAGGCAAAAATACTTTAATCGACAAAAATTTCAAAAAAGAAATGTAAAAATGCAACTTTAATTGGTTGCCAGAGATAAATTAATTTTATAAAAACTAGTAAAAAAAACCTTTTGTTACATTTTATTGGCACCTGCGATCATATTTTAGCAAAAACAATAATGATGTTTCAAAAATATAGCGCCTTATAAATATGAATTCTGTTGTAAAACTGACATGGTATTTTGAGGGAAAACGATATTAATTGCATCCTTGTGAGTAACTTACTCACAAGGAGATGCATTGGGATTTTCGGTTCTCTAAAATAAAATATTACATTTTCAGCGTTGTTGCTTACTCACAAAGAGCGGCATTGGGATCTCCCGTCCCCGCCGTCTCGCGGCCACGGGGCCGTGCTTCTCGTGTTCTGGGCGCTCAATTTCGTTTTCGAAAATCTCTCATTGGTCTCTTTCAACAGCAGATGGTGGTGGTGGCATTTGCACAGGTTGGCGAGGATTTAGCTTAATCGACCAAAGTCATATAAGGAATAATTCGCATACAACAGGATTAAATTAGCAATACATCCTTTGGAATTTTGAGTTCAGTACAATCATGGTACACTTGCCGTATGTACGATAATTGTTTATTTGGTAAAAACCATTGAACTCAAATTCCAAAGGATGTATTGCAAATTTAATCATGTTGTATGCCAATTAATCCTTATGTCACTTTGGTGATTTAGAATGAATGACTATAGAAATTAAGATCCAGACGCACATAGTAGGGTTATTAGTAACAACATTATTATAATCCAAAAGAGTTTTTATGATTGTTTAGTTTAATAAACTTGGAATTAAACTCGACAAAAAAACTTCCGGTCGTGCCAGTTTTTTTTGCAAAATTTTTTTAGTTCACATCTGTGGAAATATTGAATGTAGTGCTGGTTTGTTTCATAGAATATCTGCTGAAATTAGTAAAAATTATTTTTGTTGTCTAATTTTTCCTGTTTTTTCCTATATTCTGTATGTTGTACACATTTTAATAAATTTGTTTATTTTTATTAAATTTTGTGTTCGGTTTCAATTTTTGTTTTACGTTGCTAATTGCAAAAAATATTCTGGCCAATCGATTTTTTTTTTCTCGATTAGTTCCAAATTAAAATTTTTAAAGCATAATTATGAAAAAAAATTACTTTTTAGGTTTTTTTTTGTTGTGAAATGTCTACTGAAAAATATAATAGGATTGTTAAGAACCTAATTCAAAATCATGTCGAGAAGTGTAGAAGTTTATTTCTGTTATTTTATTTCTTTAGTACGCACGACAAAATCAAAATGGGAATTTTCGTGACGGAATATATCATAATGTTGCTGGTGTTTTCGTTAGGCATGAAGGCGCCGGGTATTCCAACTTCGTATATGCGCCACCAGTTCGCATACGGTAGACTTCGGGACCCGGAGGAAAGCCGCGAGCAGGTTTGTTGTATTTTCTCGTAATTTTTTAATGAGGTTTAGCTTTAAAATTAATCGCTAAAAAAAGTTGTGTTTTTAATGTTCGATATTATGCATTAAAAATCTTCGTTATTCCGACATAAAGAGTCATAATCATAGGTGGGCAAAGGGGGGGGGGTTGGTGGGGGTTATACTCATACATGGGCAATTGGTCCCGAGTGGGGGGCTTAAACCCTAAATTAGGGGAGGTTAAAATCCGAGAAACGCAAAATACCCATATCGTTTTTTTTCCGGAGCGCATTTTACCCATATCGTTTTTCGATTTTGAAGAAAAAAAGGTAAAAAAACGCTAATTTTTGGTCAAAAAGCACTTTTTATTGCATTTTTGAGCTTTTTATTGCTTAAAACATTTATTTTGACCTCAAAACTTAAGTTTGGAGGCAGTTAGAAGTCATTTAGAGGCGTTTTTTTTTCTTCATTTTTCCAAAATTGGGGAGGGGGTTAACCTTTTCTTCCCCCCCACCACTTCTGAGTGGGAGGGGGTTAAACCCTTCTTTTCAGAATTTGGGAGGGGTTAACCCCCCTAACCCCCTCTCCGTGCCCATGTATGGTTATACCCCCCCCCCAAAAATCCCAACTATAGCCGACATTCCCCCCTAAAATTTGGGGGTACCCCAGACACCCCCCCCCCTAAAATTTGGGGGGTCCCAGTACTAAAAAAGCTAAAAATGGGGTATTTGAGTTTGAGGTGTACCCAAAAAAATTTTTTGGGACACCCCCCCCCAAATTTGGGGGGTCGGGTATACCCCCGAAATTCGGGAGGTTGCCCACCTATGGTCATAATAAGTTTAAAATCAACGTTGCTCTGTCTCATTAAGTGTGTAGTATTTTTGTGCTAAAAGATAAATAAAGAGTCACAGTTTTACAGATATGGTAAGTGGTAAAGAAACGACGATATTTTCCAATTATACATTGAGGTTTTGTTTTACCTTTAAGATTAATCAATAATAGAAGACAACTAACCAATAATTGTGTTTTTTAAGTACGATATTATGCATTTAAAAATGGAAAGTCATGGTGTCTTGCGCTACACAATATACAATAGATTTCAAACGTTGCACCAACACCAAATAACCTATATAATATTATATTTTTATTTTATTTTAAAGAAAGAAATACATACAGTATAAATACAATGCAGTACATCAATCTAATAAACAACAGCTGCACATGTAATAATATAATTACAGCTAATGTGAGCCGTTAAATGTCAAACTAATACAACACAAAAAACGAATTTATAAATCTGTAAATATAAATTACATCAAATCTATAAATCTGTCTTCTGGAAGTTTTATGATTTTTATCGGAGTCATTTCAAACAAAAATATTTTTAAAAAAATAATGTTCAATGAATGAATGAATAAATATTATTGCAAGGTTTACATAGATGTTTTTGGGGGGGGGGGGGGGGACAGAAGGGTGCACCCCCCCCTAGAGCCAAAATTTTGGACTCCCCCCCTGGAAAAAATCCAGGGGCCCCCCCCCCTCCCCCCCAAGCTCGAGAGCGGTCCGACCTACCCCCCCCCCCCCTGGCAAGGCTGGACCCCCCCTCCCCCCCCTCCCGACCAATTTGGAAGTATATTTTTTTATTTACTGTCAAAAACACAGGTTTTTAGTTAAAAACAGTGTTTAAATACACTTTTTAGGCCTAAATAGGCTGTTTTAATACATAAAATTCAAAATTACCCCTAAAAACACTTAAATTTTTGCGTTTAAAAAATTTTGCTGAAATATTGGCCCCCCCTGCCCCCCCCCAACTTGAAAATCTCGCCCCCGGGGTCGACCCCCCCCCCCCGAAACAGCCAGGGGGGTTCGGCCCCCCTGGACCCCCCCCCCCTAAAAAATTTTGGCCTTCCACCCGGGGGTGGACCCCCCCCCTAGCGGACCCGACCAAAAACATCTATGAAGGTTTAGCGTTGATTTTAATGTAAAAAATTGTAATAATGACCAAATGTATAAAGAAATTTACAAATTTATGAATAAAGCTGTTCACTACTTAATGATTGCGAACAGTGTCAATTGAACTGCTCCGTTCGGTTATTTACCAAAATTTACCTAGGAAACTAGATGTTTCACAAGCACAACAATAGACTATGAACGCGAGTTATTAAGTAAACCCAGCAGGGGCCTATTTCATAAAGACGTTTGTAAATTTTCATTTTACAAATGTCCGCCTACTTTTTGTAAATTACATGATAGAGGATATAGGACACGGGAAATATTGATCAGTCAGCGGAGGGAAAATGACGTGTCTGCGACCAATCAGCGCAAAGCACTGCGCGGAGATACTCCAACTGGACTCCAAGTTGCACAGAACGAAGCTCTAAGAATCATTACAGGTTGCCATAAAATGTCTTCAATTGACCATCTTCACCAGGAAACCAAGATTCTGAAGACGAAGGAACACGCGACAATGATATCGAAACAATACCTGATAAATTGTTTCGACCCTAACCATCCTGCACATAAACATCTTCAAGCAGAAGCAGCGCCTAGAAACATGAAACGAGATCTTGTCAACACCCATCGAGCATCGGTTGAGAACTTAATTGTTGGCGTCCCCAACGATAAAAAACTAAAAAAGGTGAAATCTGTCGTACACAGACAGACTGTAACCTCAGCGATCGCTGCATATGCTCCGAATCCAGTACTGGGACGTCGCCCACCAGAGATAGATAGTTCTGAAAAAGACCTACTGAGATCCAGCAGAACGACGTTATCGCAGCTGAGGTCTGGATACTGCAGACTCCTGAACTCTTACCAACACAGGATTGACAGCAACATTCCCGACCGGTGCCCACATTGTTTGAAGGTCCCCCATGACACCAAACATCTGTTCAGCTGCACAGCTAAACCCACGGCGCTGAATCTTCTTAGACTCCCAGAATGATCAAGGAGTTGGGCCAACAACAACAACACAACCTGGATAACAAGGCGAAAAACATTCATTGTGTATTTTACAAAAAATAGGCAAAGATTTGTAAATTGAGAATTTACAAAAGGTTTTACGAAACAGGCCCCAGGTGACAATTTACATCTTTGCAAATGTTTTTTGAAGTAAAACATTGAATTATTACAATCTTTGTAATTTATGAACTAATAATATAAAGACGTTTTAGCCGGCCTCATCTGCCAGTCAGGGCTCAACGTGGCGGGGTCTGTGTAAAAAGCTGAGAACTATCGTGCCGTATTTGTGGCCAAAAAAAAGTTTTTCACTCAAGTTGCGTGTCATTTTCTGTTTTCTGTTGCTAGCCGCTGGTCGGGTAGTTAACCTTTACGTACCTCTCTACTATAAATGGATTGGTAGGTTTTCAGCGTGTATTTGTTTATACTTTAGTTTGTGTAGTGCATTGTATTTATACTCAATGTATTTCTTTCTATTAAATAAAATAAAAATATAATATATAATAGGTTTATTGGTGTTGGTACAACGTTTGAAATCTATTGTATATTGTGTAGCGCAAGACACCATAACTTTTCAATTTTAAATGCATAATATCGTACTTAAAAAGCACAATTATTGGTTAGTTGTCTTCTATTATTGATTAATCTTAAAGGTAAAACAAAACCTCAATGTAGAATTGGAAAATATCGTCGTTTACCACTTACCATATGTGTAAAACTGTGACTCTTTATTTATCTTTTAGCACAAAAATACTACACACTTAATGAGTCAGAGCCACGTTGATTTTATACTTATTATGACCATAGGTGGACAGCCTCCCGAATTTTGGAGGTATACCCGACCCCCCAAATTTGGGGGGGGGGGTGTCCCAAAAAAATTTTTTGTGTATACCTCAAATACCCCATTTTTAGCGTTTTTAGTACTGGGACCCCCCAAATTTTAGGGGGGTGTCCGGGGTACCTCAAAATTTAAGGGGGGTGTCCGGGGTACCCCCAAATTTTAGGGGGGTGTCGGCTATAGTCGGGATTTCGGGGGGGGGGAGGGTAAAACTATACATGGGCCCGGGAAGTTGGGGGAGTTAACCCCCCAAATTATGAGAAGGAGGGGTTAACCCCCTTCCACTCAGAAGTGGTGGGGACGGAAGAAAAGGTTAACCCTCTCCCAGTTTTGGAAAAATGAGGAAAAAATCGTCTTTAAAATCGACTTCTAACTGCCTCCAAACTTAAGTTTTAAGGTCAGAATGAATGTTTTAAGCAATAAAAAGCTCAAAAATGCAATAAAAGGGGCTTTTTTGACCTAAAATTAGCGTTTTTTTACCAAACAATTTTTATTTCAAAATCGGAAAACGATATGCGTAAAATGCGCTCTAGAAAAAAAAAACGATATGGGTATTTTGCGTTTCTCGGATTTTAACCCCCCCCCTAATTTGGGGCTTAACCCCCCCCCGCCACTCCGGACCAACTTGCCCATGTATGGTACCCCTCCCCCCTCCCCCACCACCCCCCTGCCCACCTATGATTATGACTTTTTATGTCGGGGTAACGAAGATTTTTAATGCATAATATCGAACATTAAAAACACAACTTTTTTTAGCGATTAATTTTAAAGCTAAACCTCATTAAAAAATTACGAGAAAATACAACAAACCTGCTCGCGGCTTTCCTCCGGGTCCCGAAGTCTACCGTATGCGAACTGGTGGCGCATATACGGGGTTGGAATACCCGGCGCCTTTATGCCTAACGAAAACACCAGCAACATTATGATATAGTCCGTCAAGAAAATTCCCTTTTTGATTTTGTCGTGCGTACTAAAGAAATAAAATAACAGAAATAAACTTCTACACGTCTCGACATGATTTTGAATTAGGTTTTTAACAATACTATTGTATTTTTCAGTAGACATTTCACAACAACAAAAAAACTTAAAAAGTAATTTTTTTCATAATTATGCTTTAAAAATTTTAATTTGGAACTAATCGAGATAAAAAATCGATTGGCCAGAATATTTTTTGCAATTAGCAACGTAAAACAAAAATTGAAACCCAACACAAAATTTAATAAATATAAACAATTTTATTGAAATGTGTACAACATACAGAATATAGGAAAAAACAGGAAAAATTAAACAACAAAATAATTTTTACTAATTTCAGCAGATATTCTATGAAACAAACCAGCACTACATTCAATATTTCCTGTCCTATATCCTCTATCATGTAATTTACAAAAAGTAGACGAAGATTTGTAAAATGAAAATTTACAAACGTCTTTATGAAATAGGCCCCTGCTGGGTTTACTTAATAACTCGCGTTCATAGTCTATTGTTGTGCTTGTGAAACATCTAGTTTCCTAGGTAAATTTTGGTAAATAACCGAACGGAGCAGTCCAATTGACACTGTTCGCAATCATTAAGTAGTGAACAGCTTTATTGATAAATTTGTAAATTTATTTATACAATTTAGGTCATTATTACAATTTTTTACATTAAAATCAACGCTAAACCTTGCAATAATATTCATTCATTCATTTATTGAACATTATTTTTTTAAAAATATTTATGTTTGAAATGACTCCGATAAAAATCATAAAACTTCCAGAAGACAGATTTATAGATTTATATGTAATTTAAATTTACAGATTTATATGTAAATTCGTTTTTTGTGTTGTATTAGTTTGACATTTAACGGCTCACATTAGCTTTAATTATATTATTACCTGTGTAGCTGTTGTTTATTAGATTGATGTAGTGCATTGTATTTATACTCAATGTATTTCTTTCTATTAAATAAAATAAAAATATAATATATAATAGGTTTATTGTTGTTGTTACAACGTTTGAAATCTATTGTATATTGTGTAGCGCAAGACACCATAACTTTCCATTTTTAAATGCATAATATCGTACTTAAAAAGCACAATTATTGGTTAGTTGTCTTCTATTATTGATTAATCTTAAAGGTAAAACAAAACCTCAATGTATAATTGGAAATATTGTCGTTTGTTTACCACTTACCATATGTGTAAAACTGTGACTCTTTATTTATCTTTTAGCACAAAAATACTACACACTTAATGAGTCAGAGCCACGTTGATTTTATACTTATTATGACCATAGGTGGACAGGCTCCCGGATTTGAGGGAGGTATACCCGACCCCCGAAATTGGGGGGGGGGGTGTTCCAAAATTTTTTTGTGTATACCTCAAATACCCCATTTTTAGCTTTTTTAGTACTGGGACCCCCACATTTTAGGGGGCGCCCTTTGTACCTCAAAATTTAAGGTGGGTGTCCGCGGGGTACCCCCAAATTTTAGGGGGGGGGGGAGTGTCGGCTATAGTCGGGATTTTCGGGGGGGGGACATAAAACGGTACATGGGCCGGGTAGGGGGAGTTAACCCCCCCAAATTCTGAAAAAGAGGGGTTTAACCCCCTCCCACTCAGAAGTGGTGGGGAGCAAAGGTTAACCCCCCCAATTTTGGAAAATGAGGAAAAAATCGCCTCTAAAATGACTTCTAACTGCCTCAAAAACTTAAGTTTTGAGGTCAAAGGTCAAAATGAATGTTTTAAGCAATAAAAAGCTTAAAAATGCAATAAAAGGGGCTTTTTGACATAAAATTAGCGTTTTTTTACCTATTTTTCCTTCAAAATCGAAAAACTATATGGGTAAAATGCGCTCTAGAAAAAAAAAACGATATGGGTATTTTGCGTTTCTCGGATTTTAACCCCACTCTAATTTGGGGTTTAAACCCCCCCCCCACTCCGAACCAACTTGCTCATGTATGAGTATAACCCCCCCCCCCCCCCACCCCCCCCGCCCACCCTATGATGTATGACTCTTTATGTCGGGATAACGAAGATTTTTAAGCATAATATCGAACATTAAAAACACAACTTTTTTTAGCGATTAATTTTAAAGCTAAACCTCATTAAAAAATTACGAGAAAATACAACAAACCTGCTCGCGGCTTTCCTCCGGGTCCCGAAGTCTACCGTATGCGAACTGGTGGTGCATATACGGGTTGGAATACCCGGCGCCTTCATGCCTAACGAAAACACCAGCAACATTATGATATACTTCCGTCACTAAAATTCCCATTTCGATTTTGTCATGCGTACTAAAGAAATAAAATAACAGAAATAAACTTCTACACTTCTCGACATGATTTTGAATTAGGTTCTTAACAATACTATTATATTTTTCAGTAAGACATTTCACAACAACAAAAAAACTTAAAAAGTAATTTTTTTCATAATTATGCTTTAAAAATTTTAATTTGGAACTAATCGAGATAAAAAATCGATTGGCCAGAATATTTTTTGCAATTAGCAACGTAAAACAAAAATTGAAACCCAACACAAAATTTAATAAATATAAACAATTTTATTGAAATGTGTACAACATACAGAATATAGGAAAAAACAGGAAAAATTAAACAACAAAAATAATTTTTACTAATTTCAGCAGATATTCTATGAAACAAACCAGCACTACATTCAATATTTCCACAGATGTGAACTAAAAAAATTTCGCAATAAAACACTAGCACGACCGGAAGTTTTTTTGTCGAGTTTAATTCCAAGTTTATTAAACTAAACAATCATAAAAACTCTTTTGGATAATGGTGTTACTAATAACCCTACTATGTGCGTCTGGATCTTAATTTCTATAGTCATTCATTCTAAGTCACCAAAGTGACATAAGGATTAATTTGCATACAACATGATTAAATTTGCAATACATCCTTTGGAATTTGAGTTCAGCGGTTTTTACCAAATAAACAATTATCGTACATAGAGCAAGTGTACCAGTGTACAAGTGTATGATTGTACTGAACTCAAAATTCCAAAGGATGTATTGCAAATGTAATCCTGTTGTGTGCAAATTACTCCTTATGTGACTTTGGTCGATTAAGCTAAATCCTCGCCAACCTGTGCAAATGCCACCACCACCATCTGCTGTTGAAAGAGACCAATGAGAGATTTTCGAAAACGAAATTAAGCGCCCAGAACACGAGAAGCACGGCCCCGTGGCCGCGAGACGGCGGGGACGGGAGATCCCAATGCCGCTCTTTGTGAGTAAGCAACAACGCTGAAAATGTAATATTTTATTTTAGAGAACCGAAAATCCCAATGCATCTCCTTGTGAGTAAGTTACTCACAAGGATGCAATTAATATCGTTTTCCCTCAAAATACCATGTCAGCTTTACAACAGAATTCATATTTATAAGGCGCTATATTTTTGAAACATCATTATTATTTTTGCTAAAATATGATCGCAGGTGCCAATAAAAAGTAACAAAAGGTTTTTTTTACTAGTTTTTATAAAATTAATTTATCTCTGGCAACCAATTAAAGTTGCATTTTTACATTTCTCTTTTGAAATTTTTGTCGGTTAAAGTATTTTTTGCCTATTCATTTGATATGTACCATTAAAATCCATGATTATATTTAATTCAGAGGAAATTTATAATGGCTTTGTAATCTCTTCAAAAAAACTTGATATGCTCGTAAAAAATTCTTCCACATCCACTCACATTCTATTTAAAATTATACAAATACAAAGGTCAACCTTAAGTCGAAGCGTTTAAAAAAGCTTTGCTAATGTTTCGATATAAAACATTTTATATTTATTTAAATAAAAGAGTGTTAGTACATTAATACTTAACATACCTTTCGCCCATAGCACCATTTGAGTTATGTATTTAAATATATAATGACCGTATAGGGGCCCAATGAACTGAGACGAATGCATCGCTGTCCAAGCTATTGGCAACGCGAAAGCTAATAGTACATGAAAGAATACCTGAAAGCAAATTATAAATATATCGCCACAAGCATACATGGGCAAGTTAGTTCGGAGTAGGGGGGGAGGGTAACCTCATATTTGGGGTGGGGGTGTTTGTGTTTGTGTGATGTTTGCAGGGGTGTACAACATACTCCCGTGCTGCCGGCTTAAACTACAAAACGTAAAATAAGCTATAACGGTTTAAAACTGTGAAACTAGAATAAAGCTTATTGCAACTTATAAATTTTATCTTTTCTATTCTTTTAATTATAATGTGTTTATATATTGTTATAATTAGAAGTCATAGTTTTTTTAATGTTATGAATAATAAAATAGTAATTTAATTGTCTTGATTATAAGTCAAGTATCATAGACAAAATTTTTTAATCCATAATCTTATATTTAATTAACGATTATAACATACATGGGCGTAGCCAGGGCAGTGGCGTGGCCAAAGATTTCATTTCGGCCGGCGTTGGGGCGCTCCAGCCGCCGGAGGCGCAATTTTTAGAAATATGTACTAATCGATAGGGCGTATTGATATTATATAATTTATTTTATTGAATATATATTTTTAATATATTTTTATTGAAAAAGGGAGAATTAGTTGAAAAACAAATAATAAATCGTGAGGAAAAAAGCTAAATTTAGTCTCTTTATACTCTTAAATTTTCTGTAGGCGAATTCGGGGGGGACGTTCCCCGGGTACCGTTTTAGAGGGTGTGAATGAATTTTGGGGGTATATATACCCTGCCCACTATGAGGTAACTATTTCAAATCTAAAAAACCATTTTACCAAAATTGTTTTTTTGATTTCAAAGAAAAAATAGGTAAAAACGCTTATTTTAGGTCAAAAGCCCTTTTTTGCGTTTTTGAGCTTTTAATTGTTTAAAACACTCATTTTGACTTTAAAAATTAAGTTTGGAGGCAGTTAAAAGTCATTTTAAAGGCATGTTTTTTCTTCATTTTTTCCAAATTGGGGAGGGGGAATTAACCTTTTCTCCCGCCTTCCCCCCTCCATTACTGAGTGGGGGTTTAACCCCTCATCTCAGAATTTGGAAGTTTGGGGGGTTCCCCCGTGCCCATGTGTGGTCACAAGACGCCCCAAGTTTGGGGGGGGGTTGGGGTGGGGTGCTTTTTTTTGATGTTGTTCTTTTTTGTTTTTTTTTTTTTTTTTGTTGGGGTTTTGGTTTTTTTTTTTTTTTTTATTTTTTTTTTTTGTTGTTTGGTGCTCTTTTTTGGTTTTTTTGTGTCTTGGTTGTTTGTGTTTTTTTGTTTGTTTGTTGGTTTTTTTTTTTTTTTTTTTTTTTTTTTTTTTGTTTTTTTTTTTTTTTTTTTTTTTTTTTATCTTTTGAGTCGGTAAGGGTAGAAATTTGAGGGTCTCAAGTAGACCGACAAATTTTCAAGCATAAGTAGTTTTTAATTATTGAGATTTAAAATTTAAAATTTAAGTTCTGTTGTTTCGAAGTTTTTACTAGCTATTTTTTTACAATGTGTTGAAAACTTTAAGTCACTAGTGATCATACATGAAGTCTTTTACCATATTAGTTTTAGGTAGCTCTTATTATTTAGTATAATCGTTTGTGCACATTTTTACACTGAATGTAAGACTTCACACTCACCTCAGATTGAGCTGCCAACCCCCGGCCCATTGGGCAATTGATTTAGGATATCTCTGTTTATCACCCTGATTATATCTTACTTGAAAATGAAAACATAAACCTTTGCATCATCTGCAAAAATCCTGAATTCCGAATTTCCCACAATTGACAATATCATTTACATACACAAGAAAAATGCCCAAACCTGAACCCTGCGGTACTGACCTTGTAACTGGCGATGACGGGGAAATACTATTGTTTATTAATATTGTCATTTCTCTATTAGTTAAAAAAGCTCCGATCCATTTTAAAAGCTTACCAGAAAATATCATATTTATTTAATTTAAACAAAAAGCTTTCGATGCTACACAGCATCAAAAGCTTTAAGCAGAATCCAAGAAACTACATCAACTGATTTTTTACCTTGAAAAGCCAAAGTCCAACTATCGTAGACATCAAGAAGTTGTGTAACTGTTTAGCTTTTATCTTTAAATCATGCTAAGGTGAGATAATATATTTACAAAAAAGATAGAAAGCTCAAGCTTCTAGAATTCGTTCATTGATTCAAGAAAAAAACATGTAAGAGACAATTGGACGATAGTTTTCTTTTTGACATTTTGCACATTTTTTGTACACTGGTGTAGTAAGTGCAATTTTCCAATCACTTGCAGTTTTATCTGCAATCAAAACAATTTTCTGAAAATATTTTAGAAAGGGGTTCTGCAATAACTTTTGCTAATCGCTTTAGAAAAAGAGCAGGAATGCCATCAGGAGAACGAGACAATTTATTAGGCAGTTTTTTAAGAAATTTTTTAAGACATCTCTTACAGTAAAATTTATGTTTTCAAGTATTTGATTGTTTTTTGGTTCAAGAAATATGGAAAAAGTTATTATTATCTTTGGTGACAACAGGCAAAATAGTCACCAAAAATTTTTGCTTTTTCAGAGTCTTCAGTTTCAAAATTAATATCTACACATTGTATTGGAGGAATAGCTTCCTTGGATTTTAGCGATTTTTTTATATATTTACAAAAATAACTAATATCATGTGATTTAAGAATCTCTTCCTCCTCATCTGATTTAAATTTTTTGCAATTATTTGCATAAAGTTTTGAAATTATTTTAAATTGATTTTTAAAATTATTGTTACTATGTCTAGTTTTCCACAACTTTTTCTTTTTATTTTGGAGTTTATAAATATGTTTTGGATATTGAATTTTTTTCTTAGAATATGTTTTATGTTTGTTTATTAAAGGCACATGTAATTGAATACATTTTGTTAAAACGGCTACAAATTCATTCCAGTACTCTTGGACTGTATTTAAATATTTAAAATTTAAATCCCAGTTTCGAGAAAGTGAAACAAGGCTATGCTGCATAGTTTGGGCATTTTTAAAGTCAGGTACCAAGTGTTCAGTTTCATGACTATTTTTATATAGATTTAAGTTTATTTCACCACAAATTACAGCATTATTAAATTGCTAAAATTTGCAGTCAGCCTTAGAGTTTATCCAAGATTCTCAGGGTCATTAGTAAGTAGTAAATCTAAGAAGATTTGTTTTCTAGATGGCTCAAGAACTAGTTGGGAGAGTCTTAATTGTAGAAATGTTGTGTAATATTGAGATTCATTTTGAGAGTCTTGCTAAGAATTTTATCAGAATCCCACTTTATTCCTGGTAAGTTCATGTCACCTATTAGTATAGTTGGGACAATGTGCTAACTGATTATTTGTGTAAAACTTAATAAAATCTAATAATAACATGTCATCTTCAGTTTTAATGTTAGGAGGTCTGTATACATTAATTAAACGGATTTTGTTACTTGTAATAATAAGATCAGTCACTATTATCTCTAAATTATGATACTTCTTGTCAATTACAACTTCACTATGCTTTATGTTTTTATTTGGTAAGGGTAGAAATTTGAGGGTGTAGACCGACAATTTTCTTAAAATTTTTCTGTTGCTTCGCTCCGTTTAGCACCCGATTATATTTCATTATTTTTATTGAAATTAATAAGTTAATAATGAAGTATTTGACATAATAATTAAATAAACACTACGCGAGGAACGCGGAAAATTATATTTTTTTCGTCTTTTTATAACGTGTAAAATTTGGAACTCTTAAACCACCCAAATTTTGTTTAGGATTGCACCACATTGTTTAGGAATACTTATATCGTGTTTTTTTCTGGAGTGCATTTTACCCATATCATTTTTATATTTTAAAGAAAAAATAGGTAAAAAACGCTAATTTTACGTCAAAAAGCCCTTTATAATGCTTTTTAAACTTTTTATTGCTTAAAACATTCATTTCGACCTCAAAATTTAAGTTTGGAGGCAGTTACAAGTCATTTTAAAGACATTTTTTTTCTTCATTTTTCCAAAATTGTGGGGTTAACCTTCTCTCCACCCCCCCACTTCTGAGTGGGGGGGGTTAAACCCCCCTTCTCAGAATTTAGGGGGTTAACCAACCCCAACCCCCCCCCGTGCCCATGTATGCCCTCACCCGTGGTCGACATGATGTTTTTGCCCGTTGCGGCTTATCCATAAAAAAAGGACAGCAAGAATGTTTGGTATAGATTTTTTACAAATAACTTCTTGCCAACATTTTTTAAGGCCTATGGAACGCTTACCCACCTTAAATTCAATAGATGGGACTTACATAAAAATTATAATATTAAATTTAGGTTTTTAAAAATTAACTGACAGTCTGTCACTTAAAAATTGAACGTTACTTCAAAGGTCCAAATCATGAATTTTCAGCTATTATTACACTAGTGATATCCACTTAGTAAATGCGAACCTTTGGAAGAGAGAGAGAGAGTGGGGTTACCCTTGGAAAAAAGGGGTAGGAGAGGGGAATCCATCACCTCCTCCACGCGCACCTATAATTATCAACTAGAAAATGTTCATTTTTCAGAGGCAGTAGTGTGACGACCCAAAGTGGAAGCGAAAATAACCAGGCGCTGAAAAATTTAGACAGCCAAATTTATTGAAAAATTTGGCCGATACAGGAATTGAACCCGTAACCTCCAAAATAGACTCTGGCGTGCTATCCATTACACCATAGGCCGGACAAGGAAAGGGGAAAGATAATCGCCTTTTATTAACACTTGCACTTTGGGTTTTCACGGAAGGGACACAATGTGTCACAGTAGGGATTAAGCGTTTAGGGGGTTCACTTTTACACTCTTGAAGGAATCTAATATCGTCATTACTACGGCAAAATGAGCCAAAATATGTATAAAATATATGCAACTGTGACTCATTTCAAATTTAAAACAGGACCTTTTTAGCTACAGAATGAGTCACAATCATTTGTATTTTATAATGACTGTGGCTCATTTTGCCGTAGTAACGACGTTATGCCAACAATCAACTATGCTTTTTAAAGATGAGTTCTGGGTTTCAACTTGCCGGGGTCCCGTGTCGAGCGTACATCACCAGCTCCGCCACGCCGCAGCTTTAAGGGGGGGAAGGCTCTTAATTTTTTCAAGCGGGTTGGTGTATGAAATTTCGGCACTAGGAGAGATAAACCGTATGTGGGCGGGGGGGGGGGAGTTATACAGCCTTCCTCCCCAAACCTCAAACTCTGCCGACCATAGGTGGGCAGCTTTCCAGATTTTTTTCGGTATACCAGAACCTCCAAATTTGAGGGGGGCGGTGTCCCAAAATTTTTTTGGGGTATACCTCAAATACCACATCTTTAGCGGTTTTAGTACTGGGACCACAGGTGGGCAGCCTCTCGGATTTGGGAGGGGTATACCCGACCCTCCAAAAATTATTTTCTTTCATAAAAATGTGTCCAGCTTGGCATGGCTAGTGTTTGTTGTTGTACGTCGGCCACACATGGCAGTTTTCCGTCCGAAACTGCCCATCACTAGTAATTTAATTAGGTATTCCCAAAAAATTTTGAGACACCCTCTCCCCAAATCGGGGGGTCGGATATACATACCCCCTAACAGACATGTGCACTGCCCCCCGGGGTTAAAACGGGGGGGGCAATTCCAAAACGGGGGGCACGGGGGGGCAACTTTTTTGAAACGGGGGGGGCAATAAAACGGGGGGGCAAACAAGGGGGAAAGAAAAAAAAGAGAAAAAAGGAGAAAAAAAGAGAAAAAAAAAAGGGAAAAAAGGGACAAAAAAAGCGGAAATAAGGTAAAAATAGGTCTAAAATAGCTTAAAATACATTGAAATAGGCTAAAAACTGCAAAAAATTCGCGATGATGGCGTCATCATAGGTCAAAAATGGCGTCATATTTTTAGGGTACTTTTTCATTTTTTGGCGGGGGGGGGCAATAAAACGGGGGGGGGCAAATCCTCCAATAAAACGGGGGGGCATTTTCAGACCGTGCACAGGTCTGCCCTAAGGACCCGTCTGATCCGCATCCCTCCCAAAAAAACACATCTAACTTTTATCAAACATCCTTATCTTACGTTCACTTTCGAACTTCTAAGAGAATTAAATTATAACGGAATATACCTGCAGCTTGTAAAGATGACTTCTGGGCTTCAATTGCGGGGGCACGGGGCTCCCGTGTCGGGCGTACATCACCAGCTCCGCCACTCCGAACACGGCCATGTGGGCCAGCAGCAGAATACTGGAAAAGGTGTCCAGAAAGCAGAGCCCCATCCCCCGGTCCACCCACACCGTTAACAGCGTCGTGTTCGGTTCGCAGTAGGTCAATATCATGGCCGTATCTACATTGTTCTTCTATAATGTACCTTTTGAAACGTTAGAAAAAATACAGTATAAAATATTAATATAATAGGTGCCAGTCATATATGGGAAAGTTGGCCCCGAGCTTTGGGGGACCTGTTTTACCCATATTGGTTTTTTTTGAGCGCATTTTAGATTTTACCCATATCGTTATCGATTTTAAAGGAAAATATATAGAAAACGCCAATTTAAGGTGTCTTTTTTTTATTGTATTTTAGTTATAAGTCTTTTTGAAGACATTTTTTTCTTTATTTTTTCGAAATTGAAGTAGGGGTAACCGGTTAAAACAGGATTCAGGGGGGGAAAGGACCCAGAAAATGTACAGAATGTGTCTGGGATACGTTGATATAATTATCATTTGAATAAACTGTATCGTTAGCGAGCTGTGCTCACTTGAAGCATAGTTCCTATCCTATTTATTGTATTTTTATTTGCGAACATACCTAACCTGTTTTTAATATTTTTTTCTTTTTTGTTTTTATGCACTGCTTTAGTTTTTGAATTAATTTTAAGTTTTTTTGTCGAACTCGTGGCAAAGTCGTCTGGCGTGCCGGTAAAAACACTACGTGAAATGGCAATAACATCATTTGATATTGTTTTTATGGAGTGTTCGGTTATGCCATTAGTGTCGCTTCTTTGATCTCACATTATGTGGCATTAAGCGAAATAAAAATCGTTTTTTAAAACCAAACATATTTTTTTAAAATGCAGTTATTTGGTTTTTTTGATTTAAAAATTTTTTAATTAATATTTTTTAAAATGACAAGCAGCGCTGTCTTTAAACCTGCGCTGCTACTATCAAAAGTAGAAAATATTCATTATGTTTTAAGTTAGTTTAAAAAATTTGTTAAAAGTGAATAACATTTTTTAAAATAAGGTAAAAATTGTGTTTCGGAATTTCGGAATTTAATCCTTGGTATAACTTCGAGTGTTTTCGCTTTAATACTTTTTGTAGTTTAATAAATGTGGTAGCATTCACGTAGAATTTAATGTAATATGACCCAAATGCCAGTGTTAAATTTATTTTGGCGGTGTCATAAAAAAGAATTTCGATAATTATAGTTTTTTAACGTACTTCTGTGAACCTTATTTAAAAAGGTAACTTATGATAAAGACAAAATCTTTTAAGTTATTTTATTTAAAAAATTCAAACGATAACAAATTTTATTCAAACTTGGAATATAAATGAAGCATATTGTAATGGCAAGATATAAAACATAAAGCGAAATAAAGTTCTAATAAACAATATCAAAGTTTTTAAAATTAAGGCACCACGAATTTATTCACGTGCACACAACGCTCAACAAGATGGCTATTGCATAGCAAAGCAAATAAAATAAAACAAAAAAATTTGAATTTTTTAAGTATATACATACCGGCGAATTCATAACGTAAAAAAAATGCACTTCTTAACAATAAATCTAATATCAAAACTTATATAAAAATGACTATAAAACTACGTCAAAGAAAATACAAAAAAGTAAATTAAAACATTTAAACGCAATTTAAAAACAAACGTTTATCCCTTTTTCTACAAACACTACAGACGCTTTTATTTTTCATCTGGCTGATCTTGTAAAAATTGTATGGGTAACATATCGTCGTTACTACGGCAAAATAAGCCACAGTTCGTATAAAATATGTGTGCCTAAGAATCATTTAAAATTTAAATGTTAAATAGTAGTTTTTTAATAAAATCGATTTTTTTTTAAATTCCACGTTTTAAATAAAAAAGTGACGCCGATTTGAAAAAAATCAGGAAAATTTAGTGATTTAAAATAGGCATTTATGTTCCAAATTAATTTATAATTATTTAAATAAGGTAATCTTAAATAAGCAACCGCTTTGAGTTGTTTTGTTTTAAATATTTTATTCAATAGAGCAAGTCATCGAGGTCAGCTAGCCATAATTTAATTGTAGCTATTCTAAAGGAGATGCGTATAATATGATCTTTTATGATAAACCTAACTTTTTGATTAATTATATTACCCAGTTAGACATCAGAAAAATTAGAGAAAAAAAGTTAGAAAAATATTTTCTTAAAACACAACTCCAAGTTAAATGACAAATAACACTTTTACTAGAAGCACCCAACTTATAAACAAGCACAAACTAACTAAAATAAAAAGTATTCATCACAAAGCAATAAGAACCAAAAATATTATTTTAAAGAATTACTATTACGCAACTTCAGAAAAGTTTCTTTCTTTTTTGATTTCATAGAGTAACACACTGGCATTATAATTATTTTCTTTAAAAACCGTTTTTGAGCGCTTAATAATTGCTTTTAATATCTCTAACTACGAAAGGGTGTTTGTTTACCTATCAGTACCATATAATATAATGAGAAGATACCAAAGGGTATTGTAACGTCCAGAAATATGGGGCTGAATAAATCGAGTTTTTGAATGAAAGATTGCGAAAGAATTTGCTGTTTTTAGCTTTTTGGCTGAAAAATGAGCGACACAGGACTTGAACCTGTAATCTCCAGCCTCAGTACCTCATTGACTGACGTGCTGCGTTACACCATCGCTCGAAAGAGTTATATTACAACTCGTATTTATAAGGCGTCATATTTCTGAAACATAAACACAACGGGAGTTGTGACAGTATGCTGCTCCTGTAAAGTGGCGCCGACGTATGCCATTGGTTGCATTATAATGCATACTAGTGATGTTCCTACCCTCCCATATCGAGCTCCGAATCTCCGACCATTTAGAGCGGAGGGAGCTCACCGCTCAGGATCTTCGCCCCTTCAATGAGCAATTTTATCCTTATTTACGTATTTACGCTTAAAATAGATTTAAAATTACTCTATTTGCATTTTAAAGATTAGTTTTGACTAAAATTTAATTTACAAAAAAAATTTGACGAAATAACTATCGCATTACTCCTAAAATATTCCTAAAATTAGTTCAACAATACATCGAGGCTGAAGGTTGCTTCAAAACTCTAAAGGTTGCTTCGGAGCTTTTAAAAACGAAGTTTCAATCTGGAGCTGGAGCTCCAGATTGAACATCACTTCATACAAGACTCCTTGTATGACTATGCCAATGAAATTATCATTGATTATTCACAAACAATTAGCACCAATTAAAATAGGAAAAATTATAATAATTTCTAATTTCATTTAAATAATTATAGGTTATGAAACTATAATGAAATATCAATTAATTTACGCGATTTAAAACAAAACATACATTTTCAAGAGGAGTGTCATTCTCGATGACAATTTTGAAAATGGAAAATAATTATACGGAATGAAATGTGGTACACTAGCGCCGTTTTTCAATTTAGAAGTTGTACATTTTTTGTAGCACACACTTCTGTAATTCTTTTTAAATAAATACGTACATAAATAAATATAATAAATAAACACAAGAAATGATATGAATTTTTATAAATAATAAAACTATTTTTCTAAATCTATCAATAATAATAAAACGGATGCAAAAATAACTAAAATCCATTACAATAACAAACCAAACGAATAAGCATAAATTTTGTCAATTAAATTAATAGTTTGTTTTTGGGGGGTTATACCCCCCTAAAATCCGGATTATAGCCGACACCCCCCTAAAATTTGGGGGTACATCGGACACCCCACTAAAATTTGGGGCGTCTCAGTACTAAAAACGCTAAAAATAGGGTATTTGAGGTATATTACCAAAAAAAATTATGGGACACCCTCCCAAATTTCGGGGGTCGAGTATACCCCCGCCAAAATCCGGGAGGCTGCCCACCTATGGTTTAGACCTATGTCGACTGAGATGTTTTTATTATAAAAACCATTATGCCACGATTAGGTAATTATAAAACAGTTGTTAAATCATTTAGATTGGCTGGATAAAAATTTCAATGTTCAAAATTCAATAACACAGCAGAAAATCGACTACTTTTATTATGGCTTATAGGTCGGAATGGGATGGGACAGTTTGGGTGTGGGGGTTATAGTATACACAACGTACCCTGGACCCTGGTATGATATCAAAAAAAACGGAACCAATTTTTAAGAGGTTGATGTTTCAATATATTGATTTTTTTTAACACTTTCATAGCTCACAAAGCTGAAAATATCACAATCCAAAAACTATTTTATGATGAAAAACTGGTTAGACCATTTCTAGCAATAAATTATGGCGTATTCATTACCAAAAAAATTACAAAAATATTTGTTTGCATTTAAAGAAAGAATATTTTGTCGCCACACTATTTTGTTTAGTTTTTGCAAAAAGTTACATTTTAAGCTGTGAATTTTTAAGGTTTTTTCCAAAAACGAATTTTACAAAACAACATTTTAGTAAGAATATCTAACACAAATGAATGACCGACAATACACTAAATTTTTGAACAAAATTTTGCTAGAAAAACCGCAGATGCGCAACTTTGTGCGACTTTTGTTGTCTTTTGCTAGTAACCAGAGTTTCGTTCAACCCTGGTTGTTTCCATCCGGCACGCTTCTCGCCTTGCTCACCTCCGCTTCCCACTCTCAGAGGAGATCAGCAACCGCTGCGGGGTTCGCCCAAAGTTCCTGTGGTCCCAAGGTCGTGTTAATGTGTGTGCATGTGAAAAAATGTTCTGTTGTGTGTGTTTGTGTTTTGCATAGCGAGCAGTTTGGTGATGTGTATTGTGTGGGACTGATTTTGTGTAGATAAGAGTAGAGGAAAGAAGATTCCCCGCCCAGAGTTGGGCGAGGGTTCTCCTGACCCCGCGAGAAAGATTTTCTCGAAAAAATTTTCCGCCAGTTTTCCCGCGCAGTGTTGTTAGTTTTTTTATAGCCTTATTAAACCGGCTATGGGTGTCTAAACCCATTTATTGCCGTAAAAATCGTGATTTTCTTTGGACTCGAACTCAATGCTGTTTTTTTCGCCCTGTATACGATTATTTTTGCACAACAAAAAAGACAAATTGTGCATAATGAGACTTCTCCAGCAAATTTAGTGTACGAAACGATAGTCTGACATTATCTTGCGTTAAATAATCTTGATACTACGAAACACAACCAGAAAAAATATCCAAACGAATTCCCGGCGCTACGATTCTCAAGCATAATATCAACCTTTTGTATCGTTCGAATAGCTGCAAAATGTTTACGTTTCATAAAGCGCATAATAAGTTTCCGGTGAATAAGTTACCGTAGGTTTTCGTTGATTTAGTTCATTGAAGCTGCTCTCTTCAGATTACTAAAAAGTCCCCAAATATCTGAGAATCGATAAAATCATGGCCTTCTTTTTTCCACGATTAAAGTGAAAAGGTTAAGCGATATTTATTTATTTGTGTAAAACTGCGGTACGGAGTCAAACTTTTCGTCTTCGATTTTAATATTTCTTTGTGAAAACCTTACCCCTGCTCCCAATAGCCCACAAAAATTTTTTTAACAAAATATCTTTAGTGGTCCAGGAGTTATGATCCCCCAAAAATGGTGTTTTTCGACAATTTTATAGGTGAAAGATTGCTCAATGGGTATAACGATTTAAGTTACAAATTGTGCATTCAAAAAAAGCGGCTACTCTTTACTTTAATATGATACCTTGATTGTTAATATTGCTGCAGTATATGTCGAATATTGCGTTTCCCATACAAAAAACCCGCAATTTTTTCGTTAAAAACACCAAACGACGGCAGTGATTTTGTTAAGTTTGCCCAACTTTTTTCTCGTTCACTTCGTGTTTTTAACGAAAAAATCGCGGGTTTTTTGTACGGGAAACGCAATATTTTGACAAATACTGCACCCATCTTAACGATCAAGGTATCAAATTAGAGTACAAAGTATCCACTTTCTTCGAGGGCATAATTTGTAACGTAAATCGTAACACCCATTGAGCAATTTGCCACGTACAGATTTGTCGAAAAACGCCATTTTTGGGGGGTCATAACCCCTGAACTACTGGAGATATTTTGTTGAAAAACTTTTTGTGGGCTATTGGGGGCAGGGGTAAGGTTTTCACAAAAAATTATCAAAATCGAAGACAAAAAGTTTGACTCCGCACCGCACCTTTAAGGTATTCATATCCACAGTATCGTCATCGTGCATTATAATAACCGCAATCAAACCGGAAAAATTTTTATTTAAACGGTTTTTTCTTGGAATAATAGTCCAGGGCGGTTTTACAAGCGTAGACGAATTGCTCCTCAGTTTGCACCATGGCCATTCGCTGCTCGCGGAGTTTTTGAACCAACTCCACCGGTTTTAAAGGTCCATTACCTTCGATCGTCAATATTAAAGACTCCATGACGATATAGGCACCCGTCCTAAACAGTGTTTATATTCGTAAACAATATTATACACCAAATTTTTAGAGTGTACACGATAATTATTGGTTAAATAAAAAGATTTTTAATCATAGAAAGAAATTTAGCATTGTTTTAAAATGGCAATATAGATGATTCAATTTGTGTTTTTTTCATAAACGTTACTAATTTCATTAATCTAAGAAAACTAGTGATACAAACCAATTTTTGGTTTCCAAGTAACGGAAATTTAAGGTTTACGGCGATGTTAAAAACTATAAGACTAAAAATTTTTTAATTTTTTCGTTTTCAAAGGAAAATTTGGCACAAAACTAATAATAACAACAATTTTTGAAAAACCCTTTTTTCAAAAAAATTTTTTTTACAAGATTACACACATTTTAGGTTTTTAAATTTAAAATAAAGGCGGGAGCGAGCGGTCGTTAACTAAGAAACCACGCCACACTTATTACAAAAATAATGTCACACTCATCCTTACCATAGGTAGGCAGGGGAAAAAGACTTACCATAGGTAGCCAGGGTAAGGGGTTGGGGTTACGCCTGACCAAAAACTCTAAAAAGTGCCGACACCTCCCCCTTTAAATTTTAGGGGTACCCCTGAAACCCGTCCTAAACCTTGGGTGACACAGCATTAAAAACACTAAAAATGGTGTGTTGGGGGATATCCCTCGCGTAAAATTTCAGGATAGGTACTGGGGGGAGATGAGGTATATCTGCACAATCAAGGAGGCTACCTGCTATGCTAAATCTATAATCCTAATCCTGCAACTCCTCCCCTGCACACGTATGCAAACTCGGATTAAGGGAGGGGGTGGGGAGTGATTAAAATCCGTGAAACGTATTTTAGTCATATTGTTTTGGAGTGCAATTTTACGCATATCGTTTTTTGATTTGAAGAAAACTGCTAATTCTTTGTCAAAAAACCCTTTTATTGCTTAAAACACTCATTTTGACATCAAATCTTAAGTTTGGTGGTAGTTGGAAGTCATTTTGATGGGATTTTTCCTTCATCTTCACCAAACTGTGGGGTAAACAATTGGAGAGGATAATTTCAAACCCCCATTCTCAAAATTAGGGGAAGGGGGTAACCCCCTCTCCTCCCTAACCCCCCCCTACTTTCCCGTGCTTATCTACGCACTTACCTTCCCACTCCGGCCGAGCAGTGCACAACCAGCGGCGGGGCCGCCAGGCGCTCCGTCCCCGTCCGTATTGGCATCCGGTCCCGGACGGCCTTCCAGAACTCCAGGAACTTCTTGGTGTCCCTGGGGGCCCCGTGGTCCGGCCAGCCGTGGAACTGGAGCTGGACGCTGGTCCACTGTTCCCCGGTCCGGGCGTCCAGAAGGAGGAATTCCCGGACCGTCCCGAATTTCTTCAGCTGCTCCTCGTCAGAACAGCTCACGATGAGATTGTCCTACAATGAATCAAAGAGAATGATTGTTTAAACTTATTGTTAATTAAAAAATAAAAAAACGAATAAAACTTGACAGAGTAATGTTGTTGTATGTTCTGAGCCAATTGCTTCAGGTGATGTCCTCTAGGGACCTGACCGCATCCACTGGTCTTTCCAGTAGATCTTCTAATTTGAGTGCCGTTGGATGTTAGGGACACATAAATAGGTGTTTGACGTCATGAGGTTCGCCCCTGCAGTGGGGACATTCGTTCTTAATAGGATTGTTGATTCTGCAGAGTATGTTCCTAACCTTCTTTCCAAATATCATGCTCCAGAGCTTCGACCATTTAAAATGGAGTAAACTCCGGAGCTCCGCCCTAAAATGAGCGATTTCAAGCTTATTTAAGCCTAAAATATGTTTCTAACAGCATTTTTAGGAATTTTTTATTGTTTTTAATAAGTTTTAAAAAAATTTCGTTTACGAAAAATTATCGAGTAAAAATCAAGGTCATTGCTTTTATTATTTTTACGAAAATAGTACAAAAATAGAGCGAACTTCCGGAGATCGTCAATAGTTGATACAAGCAAACTGGGTCCGAAATAAAAAAATATCCGAAAAAAAAATACGTCAAGTGCGGCGGACTCTCTTTTCATTTGAAAATCTTTGAGATATAAAAATTAATTGAAATAAAAAATCTTACGTCGAAAGCGGACGACTCCCCCAAAACCCAACAGTATCGGTGACACTTGGTCACCTTCTCCGCATTCAATACCGTCTGCTTGATGTCTCAGACACGTTGCCCCAAACAAAAAATTTTACATCGAAAGCGGCCGACTCCCCAACAGTCGGCCGGTATTGTTGGCCCTTGGTCACCCTATCACTCCACCAATTCTGTTATTAAAATACTTCGGATAATATTGGTGTCCGTTGTGTTGATGTGTTAGACGCACGTTGTGCCAAACAAAAATCTTACGTCAAAAGCGGCCGACTTCCTCACAGCCGGCCGTATCGGTATCGATGGCACGGCGCTTGTCACTTTTATCTCCACCAATTCCGTGTATTAAAATATTCGTTAAAATACTCACCACCATCACCTGAAAATCTCCCGTTGCGTTGATGTTTTAGACAAACTTACGTCGAAAGCGGCCGACTCCCCCACGGCCGGCCAATATCGGTGGCACTTGGTCACCTTCCCCTCCACTAATTCCGTCAACATGAGGATGAGCGGCGCCCTCTGCTCCCAAACCATCGTCCAGAAGTCGGCTACCGTCTGGGGGGTCGGGCCCTGGCAGGCGATATACCGGTTGTTCATCGACAGTTCGGGAATGTTTACCGTTATCCAGCTGGCGTTGATGTAATCGTCGGGTTCAGGCTAAAATAAATAATTAATTATAATAATAACTAATACATTTAAACTAATTGCATGGTTGATCCAGCTGGCGTTAATCGTCGGGTTACGGCTAAAATAAATAATTAGGGGTTTTTTTGGTTGCTTTTTTTTTTTTTTTCCTCGGTGTTTTTTTTCTTCTCTTTCCTTTTTTGGTTAATTAATTAGAATAAAAAAGTAAATAATATATTTAAATCAATTGTATGGTTCTGTTCTGGCTAATTATATTGTTCATAGTGATGGGTGGAACTGCGAAACCACCGGAACCGAACCGGAATTGAGATTTTCCAAAAATCCGAACAGGAACCGAAACCGCAATTCCAAAATTTGGCCGAAACATCCGGAACTGCCTATTAAACTGCGTAACCCCCGGAAGCGAAACCAGAACCGAAATTGAGATTTTCCAAAAATCGGAACAGGAACCGGAACCGGAATTCCAAAATTTGCCCGGAACATCCGGAACCCGGAACCGAAATTGCCCATGACTTATTGTTTAGGTTTGTTTAATTAATAGTAATAAAACAATATTGTAATGCTGCCTAAATTTCACCCGGTTCCAATCGTAGTGCAGTACGTTCTAATAGCGGTTATTCTCCGATTTTCAACTATCTGCGCTAAATCTATCGTTACGTTGATGTTTCAGACACATGTGGCCCCCAATGAAAATAACCTTTTCCCGCTCACCTGAATGGTGATTCCCCCGTTGGACACCTTGTTCTGCTGTTTAACTTAGCTCTCCTAACTACCAACTAGTGCCAAAGCTCACGTTGTGTTGATGTTTCAGAGACATGTTGCCCCTAAAAAATTCACCTGAATGTCGAATCCTCCGTTTGGCACCTTATTCTGCTGCCTCAGCTTCACCCTATTCCAATCGTAGGGCAGCACATTCCAATAGCGGTTCTTCTCCTCGTTTTTCCGCACTTTGGCGTCGTCCACAGTGCCGCGATGCCCGTGAGCCTGGCGGGGAAGTTTCTTATAGGCGGCGACCGCGTCCCCGTTCTCCAGCCCCCGGCGGAGGCGCTGGACCGACTCGGAAAGACTCACGTCCACGCTCAGGTCCAGATGGGAACTGGACGGCGAGGTACCAGTAGAAGTTCCGTACTAAACCAACAACACGATGAATTATTATCCTGAAATATCATGCTCCGGAACTCCGGCAGCGCACAACAAAATTATGTATTAAACAAAACATTACGAGTTAGTTTTATTCTGAAATATCATGCTGCACAGCACGTCAACACTCAAGTTCAGGTGGGAACTGAGCGGCGAGGTACCAGTAGACGTTCCGTACTAAACTAACAACATTTTACTATAAGTTCGTGTTAACCTAAAATACAACGCTCCGGAGCTCCGGCAACATAAAACACTATGAATTAGTTTTATGCTGAAACACCATGCTAGAGCTCCAAAACTTGGACCGACTCACGTCCACGCTGAAGTCTATAGGAGCTGGAAGCAAGGCGAAGTCCCCCGTCGGGCATACATGGGCACGGGGGGAGGTTGAGGGGGTTAACCCCCCAAAATCTGAGAAGGGGAGTTTAACCCCCCCCACTAAAAGGTTAACCGCCCCAATTTTGGAAAAATGAAGAAAAAAATGCCCTTAAAATGACTTCTAACTGCCTCCAAACTTAAGTTTTGAGGTCAAAATGAATGTTTTAAGCAATAAAAAGCTCAAAAATGCAATAAAAAGGGCTTTTTGACCTAAAATTAGCGTTTTTTTTACCTATTTTTCCTTCAAAATCGAAAAACGATATAGGTAAAATGCACTCCAGAAAAAAACGATATGGGTATTTTGCGTTTCTCGGATTTTAACTCCCCCCCCCTAATTTGGGGTTTAACCCCCCACTCCGGACCAACTTGCCCATTCATGCCGTCGGGGTCCTATACTAAACCAAAAGCACCAGGTATTCGTCGTTACTATGACACAATAAGTCAGAAGCATCATAAAATACTCGAAATTGCGACTCATTTTATCTTTTACCGCTTAAAACACAAATCATGTAAACTTTATGGGGATGAGTCTCAGTTACGTTGATTTCGCACTGATTATTGTGACTTTTTATGTCAGAATAACGACAAATAGGCCTAAAATACAATTTATAGGTTTTATTTATCCATAGGTGTTTTTCTAGGGAGGACAGAGGGGTCTAGGGGTCTACCCCCTAGACATAGGTGGGCAGGGGGGTTGGGAGGGGGGTTTATACCCATACATGGGCACGGGATGGGGTGGGAGGTTAACCCCCCAAATTCTGAGAAGGGGGGTTTAACCCCCCTCCAACTCAGAAGTGGGGGGGAGAAAAGATTAACTCAACCAATTTTGGAAAAATGAAGAAAAAAATGTCTTTAAAATGACTTCTAACTGCCTCTAAACTTAAGTTTTGAGGTCAAAATGAATGTTTTAAGCAATAAAAAGCTCACAAATGCAATAAAAAGGGTTTTTTGACCTAAAATTAGCGTTTTTTTACCTATTTTTCATTCAAAATCGAAAAACGATATGGGTAAAATGCACTTCAGAAAAAAAAACGATATGGGTATTTTGCGTTTATCGGATTTTAACCCCCCCCTAATTTGGGGTTTAACCCCCCCCCCCCTTCACTCCGGAGCAACTTGCCTATGTATGGTTATACCCCCCTCCAAAAAAAAAATCCTGAATATAGCCGACACCCCCCCCCCCCTAAATTTTTGGGGTACCCCGGACACCCCCCTCCCTGAAATTTGGGGGTTCCCAGTACTAAAAACGCTAAAAATGGGGTATTTGCCATAGACCCCAAAAAAATTTTCGAGCACACCCCCCCCCCAAATTTGGGGGGTCGGGTATACCCCCCAATTCCAAGAGACTGCCCACCTATGCCCCTAGAGCCAACATTTAACACCATTATGAGTTAAAGCGCTATCCTGAAATATTAGGCTCCAAAGAGCCGGCAAACTATACAACACTTTGAGTGAGTTTTATCCATAGGTGATTTTTTTGCGGGAGGGGACAGAGAGGCCCACCCACTCTCCCCCTCCTAGAGCCAAAATTTCGAACCCCCTCAATAACCCCCCACACATCTTTAATTAAATATAAGATTAAGGATTAAAAAGTTTGTGATACTTGACTTTATAATAAAGACAATAATATTACTATTCTATTATTACGTAATTATTAAAAAAACTATGATTTCTAATCTAATTATAAGAATATATAAACACATCAGTGGCGTGCCCAGGGGGGGGGGGCGGCCGGCCCCCCCCCCCCCGAAATAAGGGGGACCCTTACGGTTTTTAAATTTTGGGAGAAAAAAAACTTTTTCTTTAATATTAATACAGAAACTTATTTCCTGATGCCTTCCAAAAGCATGAATTAATAGTCAAAAAAGCGAAATTTGCCCGCTACGCGGGTAGTTTAAATTGGCAATTTATCTTAGTTTTTCGATTACAAATCGATTATCCCCATTCAGTAGTTATAATTTAATAAAACTACTATAAATACTATTATACTTTTTATTTAACGTTTTAAACACACATGTTTTAAATGTGTAGGTATAAAAAAATCTTAAATTTTGTAATAAGTATCATGTGGAATTAAAATTTCTAGTGTATTTTAGCGCTTTAAATTAAAAATTTTCTTCCCTGGGGGCATTCTGCCCCCCGGATCCCCCTGACATGGAGTTCCGCCCCTTGACCCCGCTGGGAAGCTCTCACCCCCCAGACCTCCCATATCTGGGGGGCTGCCGCCCCCCAGACCCCCTTTCAGGGTTAGTATTGCCCCCCTCAGACCGCCCCCACCGAAATGAAATCATGGGCACGCCACTGAAACACATTATTATTAAAAAAATTAAAAAATAAAATTTATAAGTTACAATAAGGTCAATTTTAATTTTACACAGTTTTAAAGCATTTATAAGCTTGTTTTACGGTTTTTTAGGCCTTTTAAGCCCATTTTAAGGCAGCGCGGAAATATTGGGTACACCTCCCCCTTAAAATTTGGGTCTTGCCGGACACTTCCCTAAAATTTGACCCCCCTCCTTATACCCCCCAAATTCTGAGAAGGGAGTTAAACTCCTCACTCAGAAGTATGGGGGGAAAAGGTTAAACCCTCTCTCCAATTTTAGGAAAATGAAGAAAAAAAGTCTTTAAAATGACTTATAACTGCTTCCAAACTTACTAACTTGTGGTATAACCCCCTTGTTGTTGTCCTTTGCCAGTAACCAGAGTTTCTTTTAACCCTAGTTGGTTCCATCCGGCACGCTCCTCGCCCTGCTCACCCCCTCTTTCCACTCTTGGAGGAAATCAGCAACCGCTGCGGGGTTCGCCCAAAGGTCCTCTGGTCCCAAGGTCGTGCTAATGTGTGTGCATGTGAAAAGATGTTGTGTTGTCTGTGTGTATTAGTGTTTTGCATAGCGGGCAGTTTGGTGATGTGTATTGTGTGGAATTGATTTGATTTTGTGTAGGTAAGAGTAGAGGAAAGGAGATTTCCCCACCCTGAGTTGGGCGAGGGTTCTCCTGACCCCGTAAGGAAGGTTTTCTTCCTCGTTGCTTATTGCTGGTGCTTTTGTTTGAAGTATTGGGCTTATTGGAGTGTTGTTGATGTGGTTTGTGACTGTGTTTGTGTGGATTTGTTGTTTTAGTGCTTTGTAAGTTTTGTTGTGTATGTCTGTTGGAATGTTTGTTGTGTAGTTGTTGTTGTGAAATATTGTTTACTTTTTGAGCCTGCTGGGTGCAGGTTGTTGTGTTAAGTAGTTGAGTGGATTGTTTGTGTACATGACTGCCAATTTTGCTTGTTTTGCGTGGAGTTGATTGTGTGTTGCTATTGGGAGGACTTTAGCCTCTGTGTGTATGATGTGTGTGTTTGTGTCCATGGTGTGCCTTGTTGCGACCCTGAGAGCAGTGTTTTGTATTGTCTGCAGTTTGTTAATTTATGTATTTGATGTTGTGGGGCCCCAGACTGCGCTGGCATAATCGATTATTGGTTGAGTGATTGCTTTGTATGTGTGTGTGAGTGTTTCTTTTGGTTTACCCCACGATGTTGCTGTGAGTGCATTTATGATCTTGAGTGTGTTGCGTGTTCTGCTGTGTGTATTTGCGATGTGTGTGTTGAATGTAAACTTGGGGTCAAAAGTGAGCCCACACTTTATTTAAACACACTTAAATTAGACCAAAAAACTTATTAAAATGAAATTTATACTAAAAATTAGCAAAAAAAACTTTGAAACAGAGCTCTGTGAAGCTTGTAAAACTGGTGTTTTGCTCCGTTTCAAAATTACTTTTATTTTACTTCTACTTAAAAAAATAGGTCTTACTTTTACTTTACTTAATAAAACTTTAAATGTTACTTTTATTTTTAAGTTACTTAAATTTAAAAAAATCACAAATTAATTTTAATCTTACTTTGCTTAAATTAAAATTTTTCAAATTACTTTTACTTTCTCTTAAAATAATCAACAATCATTATTTTTCACAACACTAGTCCGGACCCCTTGGATCCCCCTAAAAAATTTTTGCCTTCCACCCGGGAGTGGACCCCTCCACCCCCAAGCGGAGCTGACCAAAACACCTATGGTTTTATTCAGCTATAAACAAATGTCCATTTTACAAGTTTATTTTTGGTGAAAATGAGTTACAACTCTATTTTAGTGTAGTTTAAATAAAAAAACTAGGATTTAGTTCAAGTTGAGAGTCTCTGAAGCGCTTTTAAATTTGATTTTCAATCTGTTTTCAAAAATCAAATCCCGCTTTTCTTTAATGAAGACGAAAAATTTTTTTTTCAGTTTTAATTATGGCGGATACTATTGATAAGCTCCGACTGCCATAATCTTAAAGCGGGATCAAAAAATATGTCTAGAATTAGAAGCGAAACATATTTTTTGGCAATAGTTGTAGAGCATAAAAAAATAAAATAATCCTCGTATTTTTTACTGTTTTAGTTTTGACGCAGGAAACAAATAAGGAAAGTGTATTAACTTTACTAATACACGCAATATAATCGTGTCATTTAATTTTGTCAGGGTATATTATATTGCAGTTTATTCTGGCATTTATATTTTTTTTATAAAAATACCCCTATAAAATTTTTTTGGGTTTCTCTAAACTCCCCGCCTTTTTTCTACCTCTTTTTCGATTTATATTAATGTTTGCCGTCAAAAAAACCCGACCCGAAGCAACGAAATCCTTACGTTTTTCGGCTGCTCATCTAGCTGGCTGTAATAAAACTGATTTCGCTGCTTGTTGCCAACCAGTCCAGGAGCTTTTAGCCCGATAACAAACAGCCCCAATTCGCAAATCCATTCTATTATAAACAGCACCAGCAGTGCTTGGTTTAGAGCCCTAAAAATAAAATAATGGATGAAGGCTTGAAAAATTTTCACAACGAACAGGAACAGTAGTACAAATTCATGACCCTCAGACCTGTGCACTGCCCCTGGCGTTTTATTGGGGGGGGCACGGGGGGCAACTTTTTTTGAAAAAAAATTAAACGGGGGTGGGGCAAGAAGAGGAGAAAGAAAAAAAGGGGAAAAAAGAAAGAAAAAAGGGACAAAAAAAAGGGGAAAAAAAAGAAAGAAAAAAGAGACAAAAAAAAAGCGAAATTAGGGTTAAAATAGGTGTAAAATGTAATGAAATAAGCAAAAAACTGCAAAAGTTTCGCGATGATTGCGTCATATCATAATAGGTTAAAAATGGCGCCGAAATTTTTTTGGTACTTTTTCATTTTTGGGCGAGGAGGGGGGAATTAAACTGGAGGTTCAAATCCTCTAATAAAGCGGGGGGGGAGCATTTCCAGACCGTGCACAGGTCTGGATTCTCATCCTATGAACACTATTAACAACGATAATAATATTTTGCAATAAGTAGAATAAAATTATAAGCTCTCTGTGGCTGCCGTTAATGGGTTTTGTTTTTCTTCATTTTTCCAAAATTCAACAACCTCTAGCAATTTTTTGTGACCATTTTTTTAGAGAGTGAAGCTAAGCATATGACCAAAAAACACGCTGTAAATTTTTAACCAAAGAACTTATAAAAACATTTCGTTGTCAAGCATTATAATATTTAGCTGGTTGCCGTGAATGACTTGCAACGTTTTGTGTGATTATTTTTTTTGAAGAATATAACGTTTTGAAAAAATGCGTTTAAAATTAAGAGCGAGTTTTAAAGATTCAAATAAGTGAAAATATAATTTTACAACAATACGAAAACATGTATGATTTTATTAGATATATATATCCAGTAAGTTTTTATATTTTAAGAAAACAAACTGTTTGAAGAAAAACAGCATAGTAACATAACAAATTGTGCAATAAAAAGGGAAATTTCCTAAGTTTTAAGATATATGTACAGACCTGTGCACGGTCTGGAAAAGACTGGAAATGCCCCCCGGTTTTATTAGAGGATTTCCCCCTCCGCGGTTTATTGCCCCCCCCCGCCAAAAAATGAAAGAGTACCCTGAAATAATGACGCCGTTTTTGACCTATGATGATGCCATCATCGCGAATTTTTTGCAGTTTTTAGCCTATTTCAATGTATCTTAAGCCATTTTAGACCTATTTTAACCTTATTTTCGCTTTTTTTCGTCCCTTTTTTCTCTTTTCCCTTCTTTTTTTCTTTCTTCCCTGCTTTCTCCCCCCCCCCCTTTTTATTGCCCCCCCCCCGTTTCAATAATATTTGCCCCCCGTTTTGGAATTGCCCCCCCAATAATAATAAAACCCCGGTGGGCAGTTTACAGGTCTGTATGTATTTAAATCACCATCTTGTTTTATCCATAAGCTATAATTTAACAGTTTGTAAAAACATTACACGCAGCACTGGAAAAAATTTTTGACTAATTTTTCAATCAAAAGGACTTGTTTAATCCGATAGTTATATGGGCGTGTTCGTGTGTAACTAGGACGCGCGGTAACGAATTAGTTTTATAAATACACCACTAAAATGCTAAGATGTCGTTTGCTTAAGTTTTTTTTCCGTTCTGTATAAATTTAAAAAAAAATTATTATAGTTATGAAAAGTAAAAAACAAAGTTGATAATACTTACGTGGAAGCGCCAAAGAACCAATCGCTGCTGCCAGCGTTGACAAATTCAAGTGTGTCCACAGCCAGGGCGCAGCCCCAGAAAATATTCAAGTAGACGCTGTGCCCACGACCGGGCTGGGAAGGCAGATCAAAGTTTCTATAGAAAGTATTATATACAAAAGTAAAAAAACATTAACAAAAAAACATAAAAACTCCTTTAATAATCTAAAAAAAATTAAATTAAAAGGATTTATTAAACACGAAAGTAAAATCGTGCTCACATTGAAGTGATAGGTGCTTTGTGAAAAGTACAAAAACAATGCTGTTTCACACTGTGAGATAGGTAAGCGATGTCTTAAATTGGCGACAACGATTATTACTAAAACAGATTTTGAGCTTAAACCTTAGTTGGGGGAACATAGGCTCCCGGATTTGGCGAGCGGTATCACCCGACCCCCGAAAATTGGGGGGAAGTGTCGGTGTTCCATAAAATTTAATAAAATACCGGTCGTTTTTGCTGACCGGTATACCGCATTTTACGTTTTACAACCATGATTGTTCTAATTAGTTTTTTTGTAACTTGTTATTTATAACTTTTTAGTCTAGAACTTACTATCATGGGTTGCGCGGGAGCGCCACGGGGCGATTTAGCCCTGCGGCGCCGCGCCAACCATTATTAGAAAACGTGGGGAAATTCTGAAATTCAGAACCATCTTCTTCTTATTATTATTATTCCAACGCTCAATCCTTAAAAGCGATATTCCTCATTCGTTACTGATTGATCAAAAGTAAACATGAGCTCATTAGAAAGAAGAAAGAATTACGCAACTTTCTTGGGAAGTACTTTTATCATTTAGGTCCTTGTTATCGATTTACTGATCAAAATAAAAAATTGAAAAAGCAGACAAATAAAAACTCCCAAACGCACAATAACAGCCTTTTGGCAACAATAAGGATTGTACAGAGCAGACAACGAACAGCCCCTCATAGAAACCGCACAAAAAAGCAGAAGACGGTGCTCGGTTTTAATTGGTGGCGGAAACCGAACCAGCTCCAAGCGCGATCTACTTCAACCGCGCAGAAAACGGCGAAAACAACAAAGTAGTTTTTTTTAATTCTTGCATTACTGATGACAAAATTAATTCAAAGTTTAAAAAAAAATAATAATAAGCATCGGATGCGCGGGAACGCCTCGCGGCGGTTTAGCCCCACAGCACCGTGCACACTATAATTCCAGAACGTTGGGTAATTTTTTGAAACTTATGTACATTTTCTTCTATTTATTATTATATTTCTAACGGTCATTATCCTTAAAATCAATATTCTTTCATCGTTCACGCGGCGATTTAACCCTACGGTACCGCACCAACTATAATCAGAGAATTTGGACAAAATTTGTAATTTATGTTCATCATCTTCTTCTTCTAAAATTTTTATCCCAAAACAAAATTTCAATCATCGGTGATGCGGGAGCGCCCACTGCGATTTAGCCCCACGGCACTGCGACAATTATAACTAGAGCACATGGTAAATTTTGTAATTTATGTTTATCATCTTTTTCTTTTTATTATTACTTATATTTCAAAAAATACAATTTCAATCATCGGTGGTGGGTCGGTGCCACATTTCAATTTAGCTCACGGCACCGCGCCAACTATACTTAGAGAACGTGGGTAAATTTTGAAATTCATGTGTATCCTCCTCTTCTTGTTACATCTCGGCAACGGAATGATTATAAATATATGTGATTGCGCAGTTAAAACTATAATTTATTTGGCTATTTTTTAATTTAATTCAAAAAAAGTGGTAGACTAGCCTTGAAAAATTCTCTAAAAATAGAGCAAGAAAAAGGGGCAATTTTTCCCCGGGTGTATGTTTAGACAGAAAAGATGTAGACTAGTCTGAGATGGACATTATATGAACTATAGGAAATTTGCATTTGGTTTGGGCAGCTGCTCACTGAATAAAAATTTCTACTATATGATAATGATTTGTTTATACAATGATCTAATCAGAGAGCACTATTGAATTTTTTTAGTCTGATAAAATGTCAATTACTCACAGCAATCTTTGACAGCGCGAAATGGTCACTTTTTCAAATTTATAGTTGTTTCTTACAATCACAAATATAGCCTTCTAATTGAAAACGTGGCGATTTCGCGCTTGTCAAAAATTGCTGTGAGTATGATTATTTCAATTGACATTTCATCAGACTAAAAAAATGCAGTAGTCCCCTCTGATTAGATCAATGTATAAACAAATCATTATCATATAGTAGAAAATTTTTTTCAATGTGCAGCTGCCCAAACCAAATGCAAATTACCTATAGTCCACATAATGTCCATCTCAGACTAGTCCACATCTTTTCTGTCTAAACATACGCCCGGGAAAAAATCGCCCTTTTTTCCTGCTCTATCCTTCGAGCATTTTTCACGGCTAGTTAAAAACTATAAAAGAAGCTAAAAATACGTACTTTTGTTATACAATATAAATAAAGGTTTTCGTTGTTAAAAGTGAAATTGTTAATGCAACATACTCTAAAAACCTTTTTTCTTTTTTCGGCCTTTTCGGAAAAGCCATACATAACCGTTAAAAGATGTTCAGACCTGTGCACGGTCTGGAAATGCCCCCCCCCGCTTTATTGGAGGATTTGCCCCACCCCGTTTTATTCCTCCCCGCCAAAAAATGAAAAAGTACCCTAAAATTTTAACGCCATTTTTGACCTATGATGACGCCATCATCGCGAATTTTTTTGTAGTTTTTAGCCTATTTTAATGAATTTTAAGCCATTTTAGATCTATTTTTACCTTATTTTGCTTTTTTTGTCCCTTTTTTCCCTTTTCCTTCTTTTTTTTCTTTCTCCCCTGCTTGCACCCCCCCCCGTTTTAAAAAAGTTGCCCCCGTGCCCCCCCCGTTTTGGAATTGTCCCCCCCCCAATAAAACCCCAGGGGAGTGGTGCAGTGCACAGTTCTGGTTCTTCTTCAGACTAGTTCACGTCTTTCTAAACATAGGCCTACGGAAAAAATCGCCCCTTTTTTCCTTCTCTATTCTTATAGCATTTTTCAAGGCTAGTCTAACACATTTTTTTAATTAAATCAAAAAAATAGCCAATAAACTATAGTTTTAGCTGCGCAATGACATATGTTTATAATCATTCCGTTGCCGAGTATACTTTTTTTAAATAAAATATAATAATAAAAAGATGAATTTAAATTACAAAATTTCCCCCGTTGTTTAATTATAGTTAGTGCGGTGCAGTGGCGCTCCAGACAAAGTTTACCTACGTTCTCCAAATATAATTGGCGCGATGCCGTGCGCCAATGATTGCAATTATAATTCTCAAAGTAAAAATAATAATAATAAGATGATGAACATGAATTACCAAATTTACTCACGTTCTCTTAGTATAGTTGGCGAGGTGCCATCGGTTAAATTGCCAGTATGGCACCCCTGCACCACCGATGATTCTGCTTTCCGACGCATGGCGCTCCAGCACCGCCGACGCTTGTTCTTAGTTGTTAAGAAATAAAACTTTGAATTAATTTTGTCATCAGTAATGCAAGAGTTAAAAAAAGTACTTTGTTGTTTTCGCCGGGTTCCGCACGGTCGAACCAGATGGTGCTGGGAACTGGTTCCGTTTTTGCCACCAATTAAAACCGGTTTGCTTTTTTGTACGGTTTCTTATGAGGGGATGTTGGTTGTCTGCTCTGTTACAATCCTTATTGTTGCCAAAAGGCTGTTGCTTGTGCGGTTGGGAGTTTTTATTTGTCTATTTTTCAAATTTTTTATTTCGATCAATAAATCGATAACAAGGACCTAATCAAAAAAGTGCTTCCTAAGAAAAGTTGCGTAATTCCTTCTTCTTTCTAATGAGCCCATGTTTATTTCTAATCAATCAGTAACGAATGATGAATATCGCTTTTAAGGATGGAGCGTTGGAATAAAGATAATAAGAAGAAGAAGGTTTCTGAAATTCGCAAAATTTACACACGTTTTCTAATGATGGTTGGCGCGGCGCATCGTACTACCGCACCACCCATGATAATAAATTTATCAAAATTTGTTTAAAATTAGTGCACAGGAAAATTTTTGTTTTCATGAAATAGACGGTAAATTGCATAGGTTGTTGTAACCGGACTATCATTCTTTGTAATTTTATTGTATACTGAATGGATTAATCGCAAGTTTATACAAATGTTTCAAATTAACCTTATTTTTATAAAAAATAAAATGCTAATTTAATAGAAATATATTTTGTAAAGTTCTAAAACGTTAAAATAGTTAATAAGTGTTTGAAATGTTTAAGTTTTATTGACAATACTGATAACGTACAAAAAAAACGTTAATTGTCATGGACTCCGTCTCCGGGTTTAGGACACTTGTGAGTTTTTTGTTTGGGTTCAAGATGGGTCCTTTATACGCCTTCCCCATAGGTGCTTTATTTTTAACCGAAATTTTATATTCCCAGTTTTTCAATATCCTAAATTTTTTGATCCGGTATAAAAATTCTTCAAAATATTGCAGTTAAAAAATCACCAAAAAGTTCAGTTAAAACCCATTTTTTACAAATAAATTTTCATAAGGCAATTTGCTTTTTGCAAAAAAATGATATCATATTGGGAACTTCGATTGATTTAGGGTCAATGGAGCCTTGGAAGTTCGTTCAGTTACGTATTGTTCGAAGTTTGTGTCAAGGTTTTTTGATTTTACGCGTTTTAAATCCACCTGTGCATTACCAACAACCCCAAAATCTAAATTACCTATCATTTCTTTACCGTTTTTTGGCTCTTCCTCTTATAAAATCAAAAACATTTTAAAAAGCGTCGTGTTCCCCTCCTATTTTAGCTCTCCTCTTTCTTTAAGGTCTTTTCTTTTTTATCATATTGGCCCCCGCCCAGAAAATCTTGACCAAAAAAGTGTCGTATATTTAATTTCTTGTAACAATTGCAGTGCGTTTTATATTGGACTTTCAACACGTACATTTTCATTACGTTTTTCTGAACACCAACGAGCAGCAAATAGCAATGCACCAGACTCCTCACTTTCAGCGCTCTCTTTACATTCCCGGAATACTGGACATAATTTCAGTTTTACCAAGTTTTTAGCACGTGACAACAATTATTTTGCCCTTCGTTTTAAAGAAGCTTGTTTTATATCAGCTAATAAGGACAATATTGATTTTTTAAATATTCATAGTACGGAAATTTGTAAATTAGTACCTGATATATATAAGGTTTTATTACAAAATTTTAAAGTATAATCCACGTTTTTCAAATTATTATTTAGTATATATTTATATCTACTTTCCCGTGTTTTAGTGTGTTTTTATTCATAGTAATTTTTTCAAAATTTCAGATTTCCTGACGAAGGCCTGTGTTTTATCAGGTTGAAACGTTGAATAAATAATTTTCAAATTATTTCTGTCTTTAATCGCCATGCAACAATACAATAATTTTAATAATATTCAACAACAGGACAGCCCTAAAGGACTCCGTACTTATATTAGATTTCGCTATGGCCAAGAAGCGGTGTGCAATTTTAATTTAGTTTTACGTTTGAATCAAAAACTCGCTAACACGAGATGTAGAAGAATGTTTTTAAAAAACTGCCAAACTCACAATATTTTTCCCGCGTTCGTAAATAATGCTCTTGGAAAATTTCAAAACACAGTTGGACCAAATGCCAAAAAATCTTTACACTTTGCTAAACTCTATTTTCTCAAAGCTTCAATTACCGACACTTTTATTTCCGAATCTTCAATCCGAAAAACTCTGACTCAAATTCTTGTTAATTTTAAAAACTACAATAATCAAGAAATCTATTCAAAAATTCTTAATTTTACCAAAAAACGGTAAAGAAATGATAGGTAATTTAGATTTTGGGGTTGTTGGTAATGCACAGGTGGATTTAAAACGCGTAAAATCAAAAAACCTTGACACAAACTCTTGATCATAACCATGTTTATTTAAAAAATATTTGTGAGGAAATCGAATTCATTTTTAAGCAAAAATAAATTAGTGCAGTATCGAAGCGCACGCAATTTTATAGTATTAAGTGTTGAAGAAATATATTGATTAGGAATGAAAGAATATTTTGATATATACCTATTTGAATGAGCGGCTTTACGATAAACACTAGTTTCAATCTTGTCTTCAAAACGTTCGATAAAACAATCGAGAAAAGACAGTTCATAATGAGATTCAACATGAGATTCACAAGGGGATTCACAAGGAGATTCACAAAAAGTTTCAAGTTCGAATGTAAAACGTACTTTGGTAGCAGATAAAAAATTATAAATTTCATTTAAAACAAACGTAAAACAGCATTTTTATCAGCATAAGGAGGAGTAACATTGAATATTAAAAACACATCATCTATGTACCTGCGATGAAAAATAGGCTTAAGAACTTGAGGACATACATTGTTTAAAAAATCAGTTTCTAAAACGCCCAAGTACAAATCACTTATTGAAACAGAAACAGGGCTACCCATAGGAACGCCATAATTTTGGCGGTATAAAACATTATCAAATTTTAAAAAAAACTATTGTTTAACACACATTTAAATAAATTAACTATTGTACGAATAGAAGCATTATAAAAAAAATGGCACATTTTCTCGCCAATAAAACTCAGTATCAGATAAAACCTTAGGCAAAAGATCAATGATAAAACTAAAGCTAAAGTCTTCCAGGCTGAAATTAAGGGCGTAACCGCTCTCCGCCAGGAAGAAATAAACAATAAACTTGCGAGCGGGAAAAATTTAAAAAAAAGCTTTCAGCGGTTATGTAACCAATTATTATTTAGTTGCGTCATGTGTTTCTCTGAATGTGATATTTTCTCAAAAAACGAGTGGTTACTTTACCACTCTTCTATTTTCACCCTGACAGAATTTATCTTTAATCAA